>JAANSQ010002243.1:0-12490 GCA_036850885.1 Lepidocyrtinus dapeste | reverse complement strand
TTCAAGGGTGGGGAATTTGTCGAAATTATCAAATTAGAATTTCTCGAAAGAATTTACAAAGAAGAACCTATCGTTTGCAACATGGATAAAGAATTTATCGTTTTTATTCTTCAAGAACCTCCATGGGGTAATTTTTTTTACTGTACTTACCGAACGCTAACATTCAGGGTATCATAATTGCTTAAAATAAGCAGATAATTCATTATCTCCCAGTACTCTAATGATTTGACCGATGTGGGAGAAATGTAAAAGGGCTATACTGCCGAATTTGAGCTGTATTTAAGGAAAGTCATTCTACCTGGTATTTTTTTCACTAACCCATATTCCATAATCAACGACCAAAGCAGCATAAACATAGCACCAAGATACTGTATGCTGAAAGGGTAAATATTCTCGAGTCAACGTGCATTACACGAAAAAGACAATGCTATAAAGGAGAAACTTTTATCTCACTAGCTTATCGCCCAAGCATAAGACGGTCGGTGTAACCTAAGCTGAAAAAAGTGTTTTCTAATGAATGTCAGTGCCGCCTCGTTTTTAGATCTCTAGTTCATCCATTGCTGACAATTTGGCGCGCCACACAAACAAGGTATTTTATGTTGAATTTCCTCCACAGCAAAGTGGTAATTGTAGGAGAACTCTTCTCCACGAGAAATTCTTCTGTTGGCAAAGATAATAATTCGGTGGTCTCGATCTACCTCTACAGTCTCTGCAACACAGTTGGGGTTACATGAATGGTTTATGTAGCGAGCCAGACCTCCACAAAGAGTCGCATCAATTACGCGGTTTTCATCAACCCGAAACATGTATATGCCGCGGTTCTGCAAGTCCAGACTTTGTTTAATCATTGAAACCTTTTAAGTTAAATTCTGAAGCTGATATAATAACACAACCTACCTGCGACTCATATCTTTTCTCCCGTAATTCGGCTAATTCCGGCCGGATAATTTCTCCAATGTATTCAATAATCATGGTGTGCTTTTCAATATCTCTGGCGGCGTAAAGCCCAAGGCCTTGGATTTTAGACCTGGAGGAATTGAAAAAAATGTTAAATCTAATATACTTTCAACTGAAAGAATTAAAAAAAAATTCGCACCTTGCCAAGTACACATTATTCCTCCATTCCTGTTTCATTTTCTTGTACTGAGATGACTTGGAATGTACAAACTGTTTCGAGTAGGGACACGCAGCTTCGCTAGAAATCACCGAAGATGTGTTCAAGGTAGATCGGGAAGGTCCCGTTCTTTGCGTATGAGGCTTCTTAAAATGAGTCCTTAGCTTAGGTTCTGACCTAGCGCAACCAGTAGGATTAATAGCTAGAGGTAGTTCCAACAACGGGTTTCTCCCGTACTTGAAATGGTAGTCAGTCAATGTCTCAATGCCAGGAAGAGATTCCAGTACCTGCGGAAACATTTGAAATTCTCTTTATTTTCTCCCCAAAAAATCGTATCCTTAACTGATTTGTAAAAGTCGTAAAATTACTTTAACTATCGAGGGTTCAGTTAAGCCGAACAGGTCTTCACCAGTGATGTACTTTGGAAAAACTTTTATAATTTCCGCTGTATTGCGTAACTTTGATATTCCCTCAAGAATCTGAAGCCAAGCCCCTTGCGCAGTATCAGCCTTGACCACTTGCTCCTTATAACCTTCTTCTTGGGTCATGATACGAAACTCGGGCTTCCCATCCAGATCATGAATGGAACAAATGTACTGACATCTTTTGTTTACTTTCCGCATGCTCCAGTAAAACCGAACCTGAAAATGAAAAATTGGAAACATTATTTTTAAAGCTTTATCTTTAAATAATTATTTGAATTCCTACAAAGGGTAGTCTACTTACAATTTGATATCCAATTGGGTATATAAAGTTCCTCGTGTGGAAAGCTTGTAATTGATGAGGAAGCAGTTGCCCCACACTCAAAAAGATGAGGGAGCCAACTCTCAGCAAGTGCTGCTGATCCACGTGATGCATCACTGCTGCCACTTGCTTATTTTCGTCACGCTGGATGTAAACTCTTCTGTACACGGAGAGTGTCGTCAGCTCATTTTCTTTCTCCCCTTTCGGAATGTGAGTGGGGCAATATATCGTCTAGAAGAAATGCAAATTCATATTAATTTACCCAACATAACATTAGGACATTAGGAGCATAAAAAAGTTTCAAAAATGTTAGCTATAATCACTCTATATTTATCAATACACGTAAGATTTTCTTACCTTATTTTTATAAAAAGTACAATTATCCTTGGTGGCACAGCCCAAGTGGTACACGGAGGAGCATCTAGTCTTGAAGCACTTAACCGTAGCCCCTTTTAGCTTGCACATCACGCAGGAAAGCTGTAGACTCTGCTTCAGTGCCATTTCCACATTTACCAAGCCACCGTTCTCAGTCTCGTAAACATTGTCTGACCACAAAGCACAGTTCAGATGGATCCATTTATCCACATCGAAATTCAAGAGTCTGTTCAATTTCAAAAAATTCATTTGTTTACATTCATTTATATCTTAACTTTAAACTTGGAGAGAATTATAAGTCTTTTAATTTACCTTCCTGGTCCATCGGACACACAGTCCCCTTGCTGGTGACAAAATATGCATTCTCTCGTGTCCAACGGGAGCTTCGGAGGCATTGCCGTAATTCCCAGGCGGAACAACATCTGGCATAAAACAACCACGCATTGCAAACTATTAGTTTCATCACATACTGCATACTTCATAGTTTAACTCTCCACTATAGGCCTTGACATCTGAATTTAATTTCAGTGCGATCCAAGTTTCAGCAGCAGGCTTGAATCAGAGATACCCTACTCATCTATCCATCCCACATGTCAAATTTCAAAGCCAATTTCTATTTAAAGACATTCCCACTGGATCATGAAAGTATTTGTCCACGACTATTTCCAAACCACCAATTTTGAAATGAGGCAAGCAAACAAGCCAAATTCAGCAGGCACTATATTGTCTCAGACAGCGCCATCTTAATTTTATTCAAATTAATTTAAAACGGGACGTTATTCAAACTAGTTCAAGTTAGCATTACGTTAAGTAAACGGGTGATATCATTCATGCAACATGCCTTAATTTTTTTTGAGCAATTAAAAAACTTGCCACAAATGAGCTCCATTTAGGTGCAGAATAGTCTATTCATAAACGTTGTCACCCTTCTAACTGAAGTTGAGTATTTAATTACTAATAAAACATTGAAAGCTGTAAAAAGGAGATGCATTTAACTAATAAACTTATTCATTGAGCAAGCAAGAGCGAGAGAATTTTACTTAAAACAGTACATAGATCGCAAATGAGACTCTCAAAGCAAAGCTAACCACGCTGCCAATCTGTTTTTCATATATTTTTTAGCAAACAAAACCGACTCATTTAAATTATTTTAAACGTTACTATGTTCCAAGCTATTTTGAGGTTGTCAAGCGGATCTATATGCAGCTAAGAGAGAACTTGAAATGAGTGTCGTTAAGTATAAAGTTACTTTAAAACTCATTCAACTTTTCTCAATTTCAACAACCTAAAGTTTAATAAATTATGTCTTTATTTTTTATCAGAAAGTAATTCACATGAAATCAATTTTTTTAAATAAATCCAGCACTCAGTTACTATTCTCAGTGATTTTGATTAATAATCCAGTCCTAAAGAGTAGTGCCATCACTTGATTTCAGTGCAGGCAAATTTTCTTTTCATTGATTTGACATGAATAGCCAGGATTTTCTTAAATATCCTCAAATTCATAAATCGTGTGATTCTGAGGTGCGAACTGCATGCATATTTCCAGATAAAGCCAAGCCATCCACATTAATGACTACCGTACCCATTTCTAAACCCTGATCCCGTCTCAACTGCGTCCCGACAACTGGCTGAAGACAATAGTTCATATATATTAATTGCGGAAACACTTCGTGTTCACAAAACAATTTCGTGGTCATTACTAGCGGGGAGTAATTTTTTGCCAGCTCATATTTTGTTTACAAACTTTGTCAAATGTTACTGTGGGATGGACAGTTATCTCAGATTCATAAAGTATTGAAGGCAAAATAAAAAGAAAAACAAACTGAATAAGCCCCTAAGCCTCCCTTTCTACAATACAAGCCACCCTTGCACCCGAGAACTTGCGCGTTATATACTTTATGAATGATCCCTAAATCCCTAGATAAGTGGTCAGCTTGAAATATTTCTTAGAATTAATTTATAAGGGTTACTTACATCTGTGACTTCCTTATCAGTCTGTTTCTTGTACCTTACGGGCGGGATGAAAGTAGCGTCCCAGTTTCTGTATCGACTACCCTTCCACTTTTTATCAGACTTAGGTCCAGCCTTATCAGGAACAACCTCTTCTTTTGCCTTACTCTTCTTATCCTCGGCGAGCTTGCTCTTTACTTTGGAATCCTTTAATCTACTCGTGTCCGTTTTGATACTTCTACCGCCTTGATCCCCTGGATGGGCAACAATCGCTGCTGCCTTATCTTCTGTTACGGTTACTCCATGCGTAATGGAGAAGTTCATGAAACATGGTACGCTACAAAAGTAAAACTCGTCTGAGTTTCCATTTTCCGACCCATTCCCATTCAACTGTGCAGACTGTATTCCAGGGAAATCTGAGATTCTCTTTTTGATCACATTGTTCAGTACTACGACGTCACAATGTCTGCAAAATTTAGCAGTACCGTTTAAAATACTTTGAATGTCTATTCTCTCCTTTCCATCTTTTCCCTTGATGGTGTACAAATGAGACTTTTGTTCTTGACCAGAACTTCCACACGTAACAGGTGCCGCTACCGCAGTGGCTGTGGTATTTCCACCTTTACCTAACACTTCATAAGTTGGAGCAGCTATGGAAAGAACATTCGCCAAGTTCCTAAGTAATCCCCTAATATCCTCCGCAGCTCCCGAGGAGAGTGTCAACGTAACGGTTATGTTTCCTGCTTCCTTCAAAGGAGCGAAAGCCCTCAACTTGGAACCATTCAATGACTCTTTGGTAATTCCATTTTTATTCTCCTTATCCATATCCTTCACGGTATCCCTGTTAAGGAGAAGCTCCTGTCTCGTCTTCGAATCCAATGGTATAGGTCGAATCGGGGTAGGCACCAAAAGAGGCACCTCTGGAGATATACAACGCTCCACATTCTTGTCCATATCCTCATCAATAAATTTCAGGCCTGGATATAGGCTCATATTTTCCCAAGATGTACACTCTGGGGATGATGCACTTACTATCGTGTCAGGCGTATCTGTTTCCCTTACTGGGGTCGGGGTGCGGTTATCAGCCCGAACTTTTTCCGCTAAGGAGATAATATTTCTTTTCATTAAATCTAATTTAAAAATTAATCACACTTACATATATTCTATTTAATAAAAAGCATATATCGATTCTTTAGGCAATATTTCTTACTGAATGTTCCCATTTTCGGAGTGGCAAACTCCTGATAGTAGAAACCCCTATGGGTAGGTTGAGGCTTAGGTTGTGGTTTCGGTAGTTCAGGTCCGTATGGCCTAACGCTATAAAAATCTATCTTGGACTGTAGCATCCCTCTCCCGAACACACCGGTGAGATCTCCGCTAAATGTACTATAATTTTTCTGCGTAAACTTTGAGACATCTCCACTGCCGGCGAGAGAGCACACATTAAGGTTACAGCTTAACTCTGGTTCCACAATCCCAATAGGGGAGAGTTGTCTTAGTTGGGTCATAAAGTTTTCCAGAAAGCCATCAAAATCATCTTCCGCTCTGCCCACTTTCCTCGCTCTCTTTTTACTCACTGGACTTTCCTTGTTTGCCTGGGCACTCTGTTTCCTCTTGGCTTGGTACTGTCGCCGTTTAAGTTTCTTGGCATCCTCATCTGCCACCTTTTTGGAGCCTGTTGTGATAGTGCTTGGTATAGTAGTCTCCCCACTTGATGTTGAATCTTGTGACTTGTCCTGGTTGGATAGCATACTCTCGGCAGCCTCCCGAACCACAGACAGTATAGCTTCTTTGGAAGGGTCTAGTGGCGTCTGGATGACTTCCGGTATGTTTGGTTTCACATCGGGTTCGGACACTGGAATGGAGAAACTTCCTGAATTTGTTGAAGACTGAGAGCATTCTGAAAATTATGACATGAAATACATACAGTTAATTCCCATTTTAGTGGAAATGGAGGGAAGGATATAGGTTTTTACACATACCATCAGTAAACATGGGTTCCGCCTTGATTATAGCAGGTGGCCTGGTCAGAGGTGTACTCGTCGCAGACTGAAACGCTGAAGTAGGTGCAGTCGCCCTCAGTATCGGAGTTGGATGTGGTATTCTGGTCGCTGCTTCTGATAAATGCGAAGTATGCTGCGGCGGTATACCAGCTAAAGTAGGTCTGGTCTGAAGACAAGATGTAAGGCTAAATCCTACATTTGTATTTTCAGAAGCTTGTTGAGTCATACTAGCACAACCCGTATTCTGCAGTAATTGTTTCAAAAGTGCATTTTGTGACTCTCCTGCAGTCTGGCCTTGATGTTGGTGGGCCATAGTTAGAGTCTGTAAGGTTTGTTGATTTACTATCGTTGCTCCAGGAATATTCATCGCGTTAGCGTTATCATTTAGCAATATAGGCCCCCCATGAGCGCCTTGGGCGGCAACAATAGGGACTGAAGTTGGTATCATTGCTTGATGTTGATGATGATGTTGCTGTTGCTGCTGCTGCGCTTGTTGTTGTTGGTGGTGATGTTGAAGAGTGGCATGAATATGCTGTGGGACTGACAAGGCAGGGACACCCGAGCTGGGCGCTATTTGCATCCGCATGTTTGGATGTGCTGTGTATATCAACGTAGTGGAAGCGCTTTGAGGAGGGCCACCAAAACTTTGATGGTGATGATGATGCTGTTGGTGTTGTTGAGGTGGAGGGTGCACCATAGTCATTGTCGATGGTACCAACGGCTGCATCACAGTAGTATAGGAAGTGGGAGGAATATTAGATGTGGTAGGCGTCGGACCTAGAGTAGATACAACCCCCGGAGCGGCGGTCACCGTTGGGGGGATGAATGTTACTGCAGACGCCATTTGCGAACCTGGTGTTCCAATGATCTGTGGTCTGCTTCCAAGCGATGCTAGGATTTGAGGCGTGGAATGCTGTAAATTTGGCAGGGATTGCTGTGAGCTCATAGCAAATATTTGATGGGAAGTATGTCCTTGTTGAGGTAACAATTGACTTGGTCCTGAGGTCGCATGAGATATGGATGGTTGCATGGAAATAGGAATTTGTTGCGGTTGTTGCTGAGAGGTCATGGACATTACAGGCGGTGGAAGAGAAACAGGAATTTGAATTGGAGCAGAATGCATAATCTGTTGCGGCTGCCCCATACTGAGAGGAATTTGAGAAGGAGGTGCACTCCTAATAATTTGCGTCACGGTTGGAGGTTGTGGCGCATGAGATATAGGAAGCTGCTGTTGTAAAACAGAAGCAGCTGGAATGGGAGCTGGAAGCGACTTAACGGCAGTTACGGGCGCTGTCGAAACCACAGGTTTAGGTAAAGGTGGAGGAGGAGGAGGAAGTGTTTTTACTACACTCACGTTTGGTTTAGCCTGGAAAGCAACTGAAGAAACCACAGCAGCAACTGCTGCAGCCGAAATAGATGACGTAGTAGCCACTGAAACGGGAGGAAGTGGAGGTAAGGGAGGCGGCAAAGACTTTGTTGCTGTCACTGTACTGGCTATGAGAGTATTAGGAGGCGTGCTCGTATTTGGTACTGTAGTAGATGCGACACTAACAGCTTTCACAGAGTTCACCGGCGCTGTACTAGCTGGGGGTGAAGTGGTGTCTTTCTTCGAAATTGGAATGGATGTGACTACTGCAGCTACAGCGGCAACCGCAGAATTTTTCGTTAAAATGGAATCCTGTGACGTAATTGGTGTTGAATAAGCAGGTTTCGCTTGTGTTATCGTAACCAAGATACCATCCGTCGTTGATGGTACACTTGGTGGTGCGTTAACTTTTTGAAGATTTAAATTTGGATCAGTTATAATTGCGGGAGCAGCTTCCACCAAAACATTTTTCACCGTGGTTACTTCACTCTGACTTTGAGTCAAATGATCAGTAGAGTTGGTGGCGGAGGATGTAGAAGGATTATGTGGACCAGTCTCCGGTACCAAGTTTGCTGTATGAGTAGTGTCATTATTACCTACGGTGTCACTAGTGCTACTTGTCGTGGCACTCACCGTAATAGTAGTTGCTTGTGGAACTATTTCAGCCTCCGGAGCTGCAGTAGAATTACTAGCTGCTCCCCCAGAGTTATTCGTTGTTGACGTGGTGGCACTCTCATTCATCACGGAGAACGGACTACCTCCTTTTAAGCCCATTTTGTGCGCTTGATCAGACCAAGAGAATGTTGGAAAGGGAAGAACTTGATGACTTTGTGGACCACCTCCCCCACCGCCGCCTCCTCCAGGGTTGGCACTCTGTGCTGACGTGACAATGTACTCCGTGTGAGTTGGAGCGGCAGGTGGTGCACAAGATGAGTAGGTGCTCCCCGTATCCATAATAAATCCTCCAGAGTTTGTCGTGTCTAAACTAGTTGGAGGTACGTGCGCGGTGGAAACAGCAACATTCATTCCGTCCATATGCTGTACCTGTTGCTGCATCACCACATTCGAATTGAGCGGAGTGTGGGGTCTACTTCCACTTCTAGGTGTCATTGGATTTTCCACAGACTGTGGTCTCTCTACAGTCATGGGACTTGGTGCGCCTATGCTACTACTACTACCAGAGGGTCTACGCATGGGCGAGGATGCTGGAGACACTCTATTCTGCACCATTTGCATTACCTGATTTGTGGGCGGGCTGCCAAGACCTCCTACAGGTGTCATGGGTGAGGGACTTCGCATATTCATACTCTGATTTGGACTTTGCGAAGGAAACGGTACTCTTGCACTCGGTGCGTAATGCTGCGTAGGAGACATAGGCATACCTGGTGGCATTCCACTGGGAAATTGCTGTGGACCTTTGACCCTAGCTAATACATCTTGAGGTAGATTACCCACCCTCTGGAATCTTTGTTGAGTTAATAGTTTCATGGGATCTGGTTGCCCCGGCACTGCCCTCATTCTCGCTAACTGCTGTTGATGTTGCATCGGCAGTAGATTCGGGTTGATACCGCGAACAATCATAATCCCTTGCGGATTCCCTACCTGATTTGGTGCTCCGGGCTGTTGGCTCACAATAATCTGTTGGTGCCCTCCTCCCGCTCCACCAAGGTTTGGAGAAGCCATTCTCATCTGCACCTGTTGTCCACTTGGTAGTCTAAGACTTTGTGTTGTCATCATTGGTCTCATGTTAGGATCATTGTTTGAAGGACTGAACGGCATGTCATCCAATTGGCCTCCGGGATGCTGACCTACAATTACTCTAGGTGACGTTTGAGACAAGGTAGCCGAATGTGGTCCCGGGCTTGGCGTGAGGGGACTGGCCATAGGAGAATGTTGCATCAATGGTGATGGTGAAGGCCCACCCTGCATTGAAGGAGAGTTACTCATATGCATCGGCGACTGGGGTGTGGAATGTAACGGAGATGATGCAGAAGAAGGTCTCAAAGGACTCACTTGATTCTGATTTTGAGCCAGCAACTGTTGCTGTTGTTGTTTCTTTTGTTGCTTTGCTTTGTAATCGGTAGTGAGTCCTGTATGCTGCCGAGATTGTTTTCTTGCTTGCTCCAGTGGTTTTTGAAGTGAAGCTAATTCCTTGGTGATTCGTTCCAGCTCCAAGCTGTCCTGCTCACCCAACTGACCCCCAGTCTTTTTCAAGTTTTTCACCTTGTTATTTATCGTCTTTCTCTGTTTCCTTAGCTTGGTTACTTCCGTCTCCATGTTCTTTAGCTGGAGTGTAAGCACGTGTTGCTGATGATATAGCCAATGCTCATACTGTACCTGTTGCTGTCTCTCTTGCTCCGTAGTAGGATGTTCTGGAGGATATGGAGGGGGTGGAAGTGGTGTCAAATGCATCCTTGGTTGAGTTCCAACGCCCCCTGTGATAATTGGGGGAGGAGGTACACTCGAATGAGACACTTCCTGAGATTGCTGAGGAGGTGGAGGCGGCGGAACTGGTTGTTGTTGCTGCTGAGGCTGTAGTTGTTGTTGTTGAGCTACTCCCTCCATCTGCCACTGCGGCGGTGGCGCATTTGATTGTGCAGTATGCAACTGTCCCCTAATAAAGACTCCCTGTTGTTGTTGTGTGGGAATCGTGTTACCTACTATATTTGGAGGACTCAAGCTCACGGGTAGATTAGAGGAAGAGAGTACGTCCGCTTTCAACCTTTCAAAGTCAAAATCACTGAGAAGAGGTTCCTCCGGAGCGGCTCCCATCAGTCCCGGAGCATGAGTAGGGATTTGCTTCTGTTGTTCTCTTTTCTCCTGCTCCAGCAAATCCTCAAGGAGGAGTGGTTGCTCCTGTATTATGGAGAAGTCAAATATTGGGGCAGCATGAGACACCTCACATCTTACCAAAGCACTACACTCAGTCTTTTGTCTGCCAACACTTGTTTTCGACGTACTCTTAAAATCTACTTCAAAATGGCTAACTTCAAGCTGAGATAGAGAGAAATTTATAATTGAACAAAGAAATTCGAGAAAAAGAGAGATAGATACAAAATGAAAGCTTGAGAAAAATACATCGATTAGTTGTTAGAGAGGCAGCTAATACGAATAGTAGAAATACTAAAGAGAAAGAGAGAGAAATTCTAGAAAAGAAAGAGATTAAATATTACCTGAAGGAGAAGAGTTCTACGCTGAGGAGGCATTTGTAAGTGGGGATTAGCATTAGGGGACATAGAAGGAGAAGCAAGTGCGGGCCGAATACCGACCCCAGGAGGCAGACCAGGAATAGGATTCCTCAGCCCTGATGTCAGTGCCGTCGGGGGAGGAATATTGGGAATGACACCACCTCCACAACCATTTCTAATCCCCATCTACCAAGTTTTTATTTATTGATTTATTTAAAGAGATTTTTTTTCGATCCCACCAACGCCACCGCGCACAGCAGCAACAAATGTTTTTAGAAAATTATATGTATTCATTCAAATTAATATAATACGAATGCGCATACATAGTTGCACAAAATTTCAGTATGTCTGCTGGTGTTTTTTCATGATATTGACATAATTTTAGACATCTCAATGAAATTTAATTGAAAGGCACATATCTACCGAAAAAATTTATAAGCCAAGTGTATTTCCATTTGACTAGTTTAAAAATTTTCTCTTTGTCAATGCATTTCTGTCGTAATGAAGAATCCTCCAAACCCTCCAACACACATTATTGAAAAAAAAGTCTTTTCAAAATGGT
Organism: Lepidocyrtinus dapeste; assembly: GCA_036850885.1. Classification (NCBI taxonomy): domain Eukaryota; kingdom Metazoa; phylum Arthropoda; class Collembola; order Entomobryomorpha; family Entomobryidae; genus Lepidocyrtinus; species Lepidocyrtinus dapeste. Next base: position 1,185 of record JAANSQ010002243.1, on the reverse strand, counting down.
CAAAATTTGACATTGAGGATTTGTTTCAAAAATACAGACAATGACACGTAGCCAAAGTCAAAGTGCACAACTATGTATGTTTATATGAGTACCTACATTACAAGCGGCAACATAATTAAATGTCGAGATAAAATCTTTCATAGAAAACTATTTAATGCAAACTAAGAAAAGCATGGAATAAATTCAACTTATAACAACTTGGAAATATGTATAATTTTTGTTTGTTGCTTTGGAAATATATATAGTATATACAGTAGCATGGAAATGTTAGAGAAGCTTCAAAAAATCTTAAAACTGTACAGCAAAATATTGTTTCTTTTCAAAAACGAAATTGTCAAACGATTCACAAGCTTTCTTAATAAAAATGAACAAATTTACCTGCGGCCTCCCAGGATAAGGTGGCGGTGGACCGGGATAAGGAGGGGGTGGAGGTTGCTGATGTTGGCCAGGTCTTAGAAGCTGAGCATCAAGAGAAGTATGTGGAGTAGCACCAACATTCCCCGCATGAATGTAATTCTGATTGGTCGGGGACAAAATATGGGACACATTAGGCTGAGAACCTAGGGCCTCCGTCACCTTGGCGATTGTAGACGATGTTTTCGCTGTAAGACTAGGAAAATCTGCTGTGGTGATTCCGGGCTCTTTCTTATCTCCATCTTTGAGATCTACGTCATCCTTCCTTCCCTCATCTTTCTCATCTTCCTCCAGATCCAAATTATCCAGAATGTTGGTTTTCTCCCCTCCCACCACATCATCCAGTTCGGAATCGGCATATTCTAGAATATTAAAGTCATCTCCCATCCCCAATAGCTCATCATCATCCATACCAAGATCAGCCAGTTCGGATGGTTCACCCTCCACTCCGTGCTCATTGTTATGTTCCTGCTCAAGTTTCTCCAGCTCCTCGGTGACAGAGTCAGGTAGCTCTTGATGGTCTTGCAAGGCCTGCGATGCTGGAGACGAATCTGGAGCGGAGTTCACAGACGAGACCATGGGCTGGTGAACCACTGAATGGAGATTATGGTGGGGCGACAACTGGGGGGAGCTCACAGACACTCCAGGGGATTGTCCTGGTGCCGCGAGGGGTCTTCCCAGTTGCTGCGCTAGCATGGAAGAAGTCGAAACTGGCATCCTTTGCTGTTGTTGCTGCAGAACAAGATGATCATAGGGATCGAGTGAATTCCT
>JAANSQ010002242.1:0-12490 GCA_036850885.1 Lepidocyrtinus dapeste | reverse complement strand
TCTTTGGCTCTTCTGGTGTTGGTGCATCAAGGGCTTGAAGCAGGTCAGGGCTCACCGTACCGTCATAAGCGCCTTTGTGAAGGAGCTCGTTTTCTGCAAGTGTTACATCGATTTTGTTTGCCAAAGCGTAGATTCGGATGAGAGCTTCTGGGACTAAAACGTAGCTCATGTAATACAACAACTGTATAAAAATAAAGCGTTAATTAGTCAATTTCAACTAGTAGAAGCTGAACAGATTTTAGATTTATGATAACGATAACTAACCTCTCCATTATTGGCAGTCAGGTCGTGCTTAGCAGATAACTTATTTACAATTAGATTCTGCACTTTATCGTCCTGGTTGGAGGAGAAAGGCGTTCCAACAACCAATTCACGCAATTGATCCCTTGATATCCCACAGGTTTTGAAGATCTAATGCGTATTTAAGAATAATTAAAACCTAGAGGAATACAGGCAAACAATAAGTTAACCAATCTCATTAGAGACTTACATCGTGACGCTTGCTGTAAGTAGTGCCTTCCATGATCTCATCCAGCTGTGGCAAAATTTCCTTACACAGACTAATAATGCGTCTGGACTTCATTTTCTCAATCACACTGGAAGGGAAGCAAAACATGGTCTTAAAAATTGAAATTGTGACAGACTGCAACTGTTGATAATAGTATTTACCTGTAATGGGCCTGGTACAGTTTAGTTTTCAAGTCAAAGTCCTTCACGCAAATCCTGTCGAATTCATCTGAAATATTTTAACGACAAATCATCACGTCAAGATATTATCTCTTTATGCATATGACAAGTTAAATAACAGTTCACTACTAACCGTCATCATCATCTAGCCCAAGAAATTCCTCGTCGCTACTGTCATACTGAGCCAATTTGTCTTTTTTCTTCTCCTGCAAACGTTCAATCTTGGCGTCGTCAAATCGCTTAAACAGCTTATCAACCAAACTTACACCACGCTGTTTTTCATCTGGAGGATGTAGAGGATTTAGATTTTCATCTTTGTCATCAGCTTTCTTAGTTTCCGACTTTTCTCCGTTTGATTGAACCCCAGACGCAGCCTGTACATTGTCTTTTACAGGATTCCTACACGAACGCAGATTTCTCACGTGGCGAATATCTTTGTAATTGAGCATATTTGATCCAGCGTCTCTGTATATTTCGAAAAGTGTTCGGTGAAGCGCTGGGTCACTAAGTAAGTCTTGGTAAGGTACTTCCTCCGATTCAGATGGTGCATTGGTCGAAGGAGCTTCGACTGATGGCTCCTTAGAGTCTCCTCTTTCCTCCGCCTCAGGAGGAAAGTTAGCTGATAACGCGTTGGCGTCATCTTGACTTGAAGATGGGGTGTTTGCTGCATCACATGGGGGGCCCCCACGAGTCTTGCTCGTTTTGTTTTTAGGCATTTTTTGACACTACAAAACTCGTTCGCCTTAAACTGTACTAGAAAATTCAAATGCCTAAAATTGATCACGCCTAAATTTAACTGCTTTTCATGTCTACACAAGTTACGCAACTAACGATTAAAAAATAATGGCCTAAGACACTTAAGCTACACAACCTATTTCCCTTGATTGCGTAATTGTAATTTTAAGCACTTCAAATTTTGACACGCGCGGTCTGGTGAGTCGTGAGTGACCCTGTCTCCTTCTGTTTTTAACAAACAGTAAATTAAGACAAAGTCTGTTTATTTTTGCATCCTTTATTCTTAGGGTTTCAGCTTCAGCTCGAGATATTTACCCGCCATTTCTTGCTCCCCTAAAAAAATGAAAAAACTCAATGGCTTGGAAGGTTTGCATGTTTTTTGCGAGTGCTCAATTCAAACTCTCCAAGTTTCCAAGTGAGGTGAACAAAGGCGAACAAGAACCAACTAAATCATTAATTTTTCTGTTTTCTACCAAAATAAGCTTTCAAGCTGAGTTGATCCTACTTAAGTCTACTTATGACGAAGTATCACCACCTTTAAAATGTTTTTGTGTTTTTGTAAAATGTTACATTGAAAGCCTTTCATTTCTCTTTCTCTCTTCGTATCTCATGCATATTTTAGGCAGTTTATAAAAATTAAACAGGTTTAGCACCGGTAGCGCAAGGTTTTAAAATGAAATTTTAGTAAGAAAGTCCAAAAGAGGGCTCGGGTTTGGGTATCAGGAAGGGGAATGTTGAGCCCAACGCAAATTGCATGAATTTGTTCATAGTAGATTGCTATTTTAATTTAAATATTGGCATGAAATGAGGTGTTATTTCTCGAGTTTATTTAAATCACGTCAAATACATATAATCTTCCATAATGGAGACTATTGACCGTAAAATCTTTTCTTGAAGATATTTCGAACGAAATAAATTATACACTGGAAAATCTGTACAAGTAAAATACAATGTAGATTATTCTCAAAAGTAATTAAAAATTAATTGCTAATGTTGTGTAAAGAATGCGCGAATATTTTAGTTCATTTTATTCCTCAAATGGAGGTAAGCCAAACAACTCTGGTTGGAACTTTTCCAAGGAAGGGATCATTAATGTGGCTTCCACTCCAGATGTGTCAGTACTTGAAGCTGGGACCCATACAACTTGCATGCCTGCACCCAGTCCAGCCTTCACTCCATTCGCAGAGTCTTCAAAAACTAAAGCCTGGAAATAATAGAAAAGTTGATAAATTTTTTTCCTCTTTGATATTTCTCAGATGAGCTATACAGGCTTTAAATCCTACAAAAGTAAGGAATGGAAACATTTGTTGTTTTTCTCATTTTCATGCTTCCTGTTAATCAATCAAAGAAATAATTTTCACTCCTTACGTTCTTCATTTCCTTCGGTGGGATGTCAAAGCGTTTGGCAGCGACAAAGAATATGTCTGGAGCTGGCTTCCCGTTTTTTACTTCGGGATCATCGGACCCTCGTACAATGTGATGGAACAAAGTAAAAAAGTCCGGATGGTGTAGAGACTTCATCTTAAACGTAGTATTTTTGCTGCTCGTAGCTATACAAATAGGAATATCGTGTTTTTTGAGGTGCTTCACCAACTTCTCCGCACCTGGGAGAAACGGTATGTATTCCTTAAAAACGCCTTCATACAGTTGCTCAATTTCCTCTATGTACTGGTCTGGCGTAACTGGAAGTTTCAAATGGTTGATTAGTGCCTCCGCGCCGCCTCTGGCTGTCGTCCCTAAAACTTTCATTTTAGCTTCGTGCGTATATTCCTGCCCGTATTTACGGCACATGGTCGAGATTGCTTTCTCATATCGGGACTCGGTTTCTGGAGAAAACAAACAAAAAAATTAATAAAGCTCCTTCAAGTAGATGATCAAACACCAGACACACATATTGATTATGAATACGCAAGAAGACTTTCCATCTTTGATTTATCAAGAGGAGAAAAAATTTTCTTTGATATTCTCTCTCAGACTTATTCAGACACATCATTAAAACTTAAGTTATGCTTAATTTGAAACACAGAACACACCGAGAAGGAGTCCATCCATGTCAAATATGACGTGAGTAACTGGGTGAAATTTGGATTCAGTCATTTTTGAAAATAAAATCGGCATACTATTATAATGAAAAATCGAAAATGAAAATACAAATATTTCGTTGAAAGAGTTAAAGTTTTTCTACCGCACTGTCTAGAGTCTAGAAATGAACTGTTTTGTTGAAGGGTATTTCACCTGTTCCTAATTATATACCCTTAAAAATCGCCTTATTTTTAGAGGGGATTCCATATTGTCTTAATCCTTCTGGAAAATAACACGAAATTCACACACAGTCAACTTGAGAATCGCATCGCAACCTACGAATGAAAGCACCAGATTAGATTAAATACATTTGAGCTGAGCTAGACTCTTATCAAATCATGAATGAAAAAATAAGCATGAGAAGCCGGTTCCTTGTTAAAAGTTGCCTGGACTGATTGATGAGGTGGACTAGTTCATGCATGCACGGTATATGTCATGTTCATATTAGTAAAGAAGAACAGATTATATGAATTGCATGGGTAAGTCAATATTTTCGCGAGTTTGTATCCTTACATCCTTCACGCAAAAGAAAAGAGCTTTTATAAATTATACTATTAATGCTGGCTTAGTCTCTTCCTTGTAAAGTTAAATCGATGAAGGAATCCGTGTCCTAGGTTTTCCTAGGAAAGTTTTAAAACATGACAGCAAATTGCAAGACATTATAGGTGTCAACAAGATGCATTCATCTCTTTAAGCAAACAAATGGCACTTTAGGTGTTTAGGTACTTGGGTATTAGAAGCAATCTACTAGTTTGTTTGAGTAGCGTAAATGCATTTCTTTTTTTGGGTTTGTGAGAATGGAAAAGTTTGCTACCTAAAGTATTCACTGTCAAATGAATCAAGTCTAATCCACAAAAACGGAGTAAGTTACAAAAAGTTTTTGTTATTTGGTGCATGATATGTACGTGATGGAAATTTAACAAAACAAGTTTTCTGAAGGGTTGGGGTATGTTGATTTGTCAAAAAAAATGTATTTTTGCTGAAGGTGCTACTCGTTCTATTTGTGTTTTTTGAATTTTTACGGAGAAAATAAAATGCTTTGATTGAGGATTTGTTTACATGTGATGGAATGACACTAGGTGGATTAGCCTGCTTCTTTATAAGTATGGATGTTGTTACCTTCATTATAATCCTATCATTCCAATGATTTCTACGTAAAGTATTCCATGTATAATTAGACCTCAGGAATACTCTGTCACAAAGCCTCAATGTTCAAAGGGCTGTTTTTGGAATATTTATTCCTCATACAAAATTTTTCCATGCAATTGCAACCAGCTAATTAAAGTGAACCTTTTGGTGAATTTAAAAGAAAAGGTAAAGCATTTTTCATAGGTCAACAGTCATCGTACTGAGGCGAGGTTACTGAGAATTATGTAAGTTTTAGCAAGCCATGTCAATTTTATTTTGGCATTGCTCGTGCAATCATCACAGAGTAATCTAACCCAGATTATCCTACGGTTAAATGAATGAATACCACAAAGTATATTATGTAAACTGATGTTGTCAAATGTCAATCAACTTGGTGTATCAAACACGTCTCATCTTCTCTTGCATGAAAGGCTTATGTATGTCAGCCCATTTGCCAAATCTTGAGGCTAAGTAAACATACAAAATGTAAATTAATGATAAAGAAATACAAACCGACAAATCCTTCAGACGAAAGCAACTTTCGTATATTACTCATCCTCTCATGACATTTCGAGTTCAAATAAATAAGCTCAAACCAGTTTAATTCCCTTTCATTTGTATTTAATTACAAAGGAACATGTGATTAAGCCTTGAGCCTCACTGTAAAATCTCACGTTTCCCAGAACGTCTTCATTTATTTAATGCCAAACTAGCTCAAGAGCTCCTCGAATAAATATATGGAGTATGGAGGGTAAGCTTATTTTTCTTGTTCGTGCTTTATCGCCTCCTTGTGTTTTCACTAGCTCTTCATTAACTGACTTCTAAGGATTTCCAACACGAATACGTGTTTCCAGACATCTTACCCTGGCTAAAAATACTCTGGGTGAACAAATGAAGAAGTTGAGACGTTCTCGGAAATTATTCTTGAAGGATGAGCTCTTGTAAAGAAAAGAAAACAAAATAGCTGGAAAAGTGTACTTAATACCTTGATCCTGGTTGAAGTACATTATGCAACAAAAGGCAAACATCATTTCCTCCTAAACTCTTCAGTCTTTTTTCTAAAAGCGAAGAATCTTCTTTCTAAACTCTCTCCAGCATTTTTTTCTTAGTATTAAGCAATACATTATGATGATTTGGAGGAACTAGAAGACTAGAGTTGAGTCTTTTTCTCACCTAGAAATCCACTAACACTGAAAATTCTGACGTTGCTTCTTTTCCTTCCTGGACAGAATATATTTGCGTTGCGGTTGATTCATGGAGCTCATAATCTTAATCGGGTGAATGATTTATGAAAACATGAGTAATAAGGGATTCTGCCAACTTCAACCTGAGAAACTTGCCCTTTTTCTCCACTTTTTCATTTTTTTTGCAAGAGGTGAAGAGTTTTTTATCTGACCCATTTACTCAACCTCACCACAAAGAATATATTACACCACTGACAATTCTCTAAATGGATGAAAATGAATTCAGTGGTTTCTATCAAAATGTTTTTCTTTATGAACACTTATGATAAGCACTGTTGTAATTTTTTCACTAAAATTATTTAGTTCTGCTAAAAGTAAGCTGTACAATATGATTTACCTTAAAGGAAAAGGAAATCAATAATTGTTTCATAAGCATCCTTTTACAGTGAAATATTTAGAAGTTATTGCGTCCCTAAAAATTCTCCCAAACTCCTTGTGTCCACTTAAGATATACATAAACTTTTATGTTTCCTTCCGTTCTCCATTGGTCCCATCAAGAATGTATCAAAAGACAAGTTCAAGTTGAAATGTAAATACGAAGCAAAATTCTACAAAAATAACCTTTCCTATAGGATTTTCTGCACGTGTACCTAAATTGTTTATTAGTTTATTCATTCACTATAAAAATATTGATGGTCATGATGATAGGTATAAAAATGTATTTGTAGTCCTTATGGTAAATTGTAATTTCTGGGAAACTTTTTTTCTAGAGTTTTGCCAGACCCCAGAAAGTCAAGAGTCAAATTGATTATTTAAGGCATAATTTCAGCTTGAGATCTGCTAAACGTACTCGAACCTTAAGGAGTACTATGTATCCTGTTATTTCTTTTCCACAGCAGGTAACTATCATTCTCATAGTTCACCTAAAGAAAATGTTAAAACTTCGAAGGTCTGCAAACCAAAAGCTACACAATTTTGGCAGCACCAGAAAACATTTTGTTCAAACTAAACACATGCAAACACCTGTGATTAGTAATGAAAAGTTTTAAAAGACTGATTAAAAAATTTCCCTCTGAAAAGCCTTAGAATTCATGTGGCTAATTCTTTGTTTCTTTTTTCATTTCGCAATTTCTAAAGAATTCTACAGAAGGATATACTCCACCGAAACTTAATGTATGTGTCAAGCTGTCATTTTGTGGTTTCAAAATTTGCTCTGAAATCTGAATATTACCAAATATCCCAAACATTTCTTAAAACACCGTCAAGAAACTTATTTACCCTTTTTTAATTGCATTTGAGTTCAATTTGACCCGTGCACCGTTCACCACGTCCTTATCTGGCGGAGGGTATCCAAAAATTAATATCTTCAATGAACTAAACCTATAAATATTCATCTACGCTAAAGAAAACTACTGTAATTACGATATTTGCCAAAAGAAAATTCAGTACTCTTTCCATTCCTTCTATCCACATTTAAAAAGTAACGGTAAAAAACGCCAGATAATTAATGTGATGATGTCCTCCTTATTCCTCATCCTTACATTCCTTAATGCGTATTTTTATGATGATGTTTTGGGAATAAATCTTGTTAACTCTAGACCCGAGTTTGAATTCTGAGTGCGTTCGCGGGCGTTCTTTTTTCAAAAAAGTGTGTTAGAGTGTATAAAGTCGTTTGCTCGAAAAATACAAGCATGCATTTGCTCTTTCACCATTTTCATCTTTATGCTCGCTTTTATTATTCATCTAGCTCTCTAGTCTCTAGCTTGTATACGTCTTTGCTGAAATCCATTACGTCTAATGAGTAATGAAAGACGATGATGATATTTTCTCTACACATTTACGATATTTCACCATTTCACGTTGAAATTGTGTACTACGCGAAATGAATTTTTCTTTACTCTCGTATTTTTATAAGGAATTGCCTCAAAGCAAGAAAAGTAATTTTTCCTGTTTGCATAAAATCTCATCCGTTTTATTAAAGACGGGAGGGTATAGGTACCTTCCTCTAAGGGTTTTTTTTTGGAGGGTGATGATAAGGATCCTCATAGTATTCCTAGTCTTTACATAAATTTCAGCAATGGCACAATTTAGAATGGAACATTTTGGAATTTTAGAAGCCTCATGTGATATGATAGTTCTACTGTGCCATGTCATTTGAACTGTTTCCACTCTAGATGATATTCTTAGAAGGTTGTAGAAAACTCAGGTGTACGTTCTAATTTTGGTCTGGTGCCTTTTATTCCCTAATGTAACTTCTAGGAACTCATTTCTATAGCGGTAAACTTCCAAAGGGCTCAAACGATATCAAAATGAATGTTTTAATGTGAAAGTAGACTTTAATTGATGTACATGCCTGAGGTGTAAATACGCCGAAAAAGGCAATATTTTGCGTAGGATTTCCTTCACGATAAGCTTTTAGTTTGATTTGGCTTTATGAAATCATCGGAGAATAAAAACGTTCTCATCTTTATTTCAATGATTTGCAAGTTACCCCAAACCGGGAAAAACTTTTAAAACACGTTGAATTTGAATTGACCCAATAGTTTTGGTTTATTCAAGTCGTTTTACTACTCAAACGGAATACTTGAGTAAAATCCATTCTTTCAAACTGTCAAAAAATAAACCTACATCAAATATTCTCCTTGATATTTTCTCCTGAACTACCAATTTTCCTTTTGAGCCAGAGCAAACGGACTTTGGTGAAAAGCTGTTCCAGTTTCAAATCAAATCATACTTCCAATCTACTCTCAAATTCAAATCTTCCGCTCATAAATATACAATCGTTTGCCCAAGCGAAAAAATAGTTTGGAAAGGAGCCCCTCATGATGCGTTCACGTCCCAATGTTCTACAGTATTAATGCAACATCAAAAGACGATATTCTTCTTTCAAGATTGTTTCCAAAGTAGAAGCTTGTGTGTACTTTCACTTTGATAAACTCCCCACACATTTATGTTGATGCGGCGTAAATACTTTCACTCTCCCACAAAAAAAAATCCCTTTATGTGGAATGAAGAATCGCGGTATTCATTTTACTGGGCAAGTTCTCCTGAAAAGAAAGTCTGTGAGGAGCATCCCACAGCTGGATTCTTAGCCTGAAATCTACAAAACTCTTCCATCTTGGGAGACTAATGGATGTAGAAGTAATAGATCGTGACCATCAAATAGGATTGGCTATTGGTACTTTTTTCTCTCTTTTCATTTTTACTTTCTCCAAAGAAAATTTACTGTTTCTTTTTGCACCAGTGTTTACTACCAAAGTCATTTCCAAGGGCCTATTGTAAATGGGTGAAAGCAGTTAACCTTTTGATTTTCTCGAATTTCCCTACATTTCGAATGTTCAAGGGAGTATTTTTGAAGAAAACATTTTTCTTGCATCGCTTCCTGCAGGAATTTCACTGTCCTATTTTCCTCATAGATTAGATAGTGTCAAACTGTGTAGACCAGAGCCTTTCAAGAAATGAAAATTTTGCGGTTCGTTGCCTCCCAAAAAGCACAACAAAACACTAGTGAAAGCAAATAATATGCAAGTGGAGAAATACAGGCTGTCATTGCGTGTATTTATAAAACCCTACTTTCCACGAAGTTTTCCCAACCAAAACGTCCATCGGTCCATCGTACTCCGTTTGTTCTTTATATTGCCCTATCGAAAAAGTGCTTTCTCCCACTAGTCATTACGTTCCTTCACTTTACATTATCACGAGGACTAATACAACTAAAAAATACAACATTCACATTTCTAGGCATTTCCTCCAGTGTGCATGTGCTACTTTTCCTAAAAAAAAATACTATATGATCTGCAAGAGGATTATTTAGTGGAGCTGAAAAGCATAAATCTTGTTCTTTTCAAGTCGAAAATAAAATGCATTTCGTAGTAGGAAACCACCGTCAGCCAGGAGAGAAGGAGTAGTTTAGACAGTAAAGATATGTTTCCCCTTGTACAGGCTCCAAAAAGTACAATAGTTTCCCATGTTCCCATACAGTGGTATTCATTTCCTCAAGTGAGATGTAATGGAATTTATAATGTGAATCCAACAAATATTGGTTTACTATAACGTTCAACTTAGAATAGATTGCGAAATTCAATCTAGAAAAGACATTAATTTTAACAAAAGGAAAGCAATGTAGATTGAATGTAAATCTAATTGTGTCCTTTGACGTTTAACGTGTAGGGAATTGTGGACATTAAAAGTTAATGCATAATTTAAAGAATAAATCTTACGTTTACGTAGATTGTATCCAATATGGTTCAATGCGCTCACTTAAAATTTCATGTTTGGTGCAATTTCCGTCTTTCATAGAGTGAAAGTTGGAGGAAATGCAAACATACGCGTGAATGAAATTAACATAACGTTATTATGACACTCGATTTACACCATTCCCTAAATGGGCTTGAGTATATCCTTTCAAAAAAGATTCTATGACCATTAGTCCCACGACGTATGGGAAACATTTCATGAAGAAATTCAGAGGAGAAAGCACTTGAAAAAAAAACAAATGGATACAAAACAGCTTGCATAATTTATGGAGGAAAACGCGTGTCGTTATTTTTTAAATGTATCATGAGTTTAATATTTAAAGTAATGTGGCAGTCTAGTTGTCTCCAAATAGGCAGAATCAGTAGGGAAGCTTTCAAAATGCACCATGTTCATTCAAAAGTTTACAGTAAATTGACATGTTAGTACAATGTGTAAATTTTCTCTACATTTTCCCTCCATCCTCCCTTTCTTTTCATAGAGTCCAAAGCTGGTTTTCATTTTTCGGAAGCTTTCATTCTTTTGAGCTGTAGCATAATAGGAGAGTTTCGCTTGGAGGGAAATGAAAAGACTATTCATGCGTAATGTGAATGCGATGTCCCTCTCGCAGCGTTTTGTTGTCTTTGACCTAAACTCCCATGAATTTCCCCATAACTGTTTTATTAGTGTAGATAATAGGGAGAGATGCTGGGTGTGATGAAGTGAACGACACATTCACAAAAAGTCATTCAATGAAAGTCAAAGAGATTTACGGGTCTAAAAACGGGACGCTAAACTGCACTTGCTCACTTTCTCACGCTTTTCTCTTCCACATTGATGTGGTGATGGCGGTAGTCCCTGTAGTCCAAAATACTCTAAATTGTGGGATATATTCTAGTCGCTTTAAAAAAAAGGACGAAATTGAGAGATGAATAGGCCGTAGGTACCACACAGCTTTTAAAAAATAGCTTCATTTCGTGAGTACAAAAAAAGAATCCATGTGACAGTGCTTTGCCTCCCGGCCTAACAAAAAAAATTAACGAGAAACGAGACGAATTACAAAACATACTTTATTTTCTCTTATGTGATATACTCTATCCAATAAATTCTTTCCCTTGTGCCAACCTATGCACTGTAATCGCATCAACTTTCTAATTTGAAAACCATCATTTTGCTCACATGAACCATAAAGAAACCTATCACGAACCTTTTGCTTTCGGGATTTAAGTTTGTTTTTGGGTTGTGCTCTAGTACATTCAATCCTAGGGAGTTTTAACTGGATGCTTTCTTCCAAAAATTTTAATTGACTCTTTTTGAATGTTTCCTCGAAAAGTAATTTTTGTTTGGATGTACAGCCTCAGAGAAAACTCTTTCTTTCGAGTCTGGGGAAATGTAAGATTTTTGTAAGAGTCTGGCATCTTTGTAAAGTACTCGTGATACTTTAGGGAATCTAGAGATGTAGACTTTATCTGAAAAATTGCAACATTCCATGTCTTCCTTAAGTTGGATGTGGGATATGTGACATATAAAATCTCCAAAGGTGGAAAAATCAGTGTTTAGCGCATCACAAGTCTTAAATCTATGGCTCCTATTAAAAAGCGAAATTGTAGAGATTTTCCTTAAAAGTTTAGAGACTTTAGAGACTTCAGAGTTTCATATGGAAAGCCTACGTCTCCATTTAATATCCCATTTTTCAAAAGAGCACTGCAACTGTAGTATTTTGCACCTAGAAAAAAGGTATGTGTTCATTTCCCACCTTTTTTCCCTCAACTGGTTTATGTGAAGTGAAGGGAACCAATTTCCTTTTTATTGATCTATCTGTACCACACCAACCTATGGGATACTTAAGCTGTAGAGATTTTCTAGTACTCAAGTTTCTAAACATTTTAGTACTTTAGTACCTTCTGTGGAGTAAAGAGAAAACGAGAAAACCAAAGTTGGATTAGAATTCGAGAAAAAAAAATGATACATGATATATTGGCATAATGTAAAAATACACTTCACACTTACCTGTGAGCTTACCAGAGGTGGTTTTTTGCTTGAAGCTTTTAACTCTGTAAATCTTTTGGAATGCATTCCCACTAAACACTATTTATGCATGTACACTTAAAAAATTATTTTTGAAAAATCGCGCGCAATATTTTCTGGAATTTTTCTACATTTCATTCAATCATTTCTAGCAATAGCCAAAAAGCAGCAAGACGCATCTGCCTAGTAAGTAATACCCGTATGCACGAATATCAGAGTAGCGGCGCCCATACATTGTTTGCATATAATTGACTTTAGCGCTAATTTTTGAACGTATTTAAATGCAAGCTTAGAATTTTTTGATTTTTGGTCCATTTGTTTATTTTCAGCCAAAATGACTTTGGAGATTCATCCTCATAACACGACATACGAGATTAGGATATGATTTCCTTAAGCGTTTCTTAAGTCGGGGT
>JAANSQ010002241.1:0-12491 GCA_036850885.1 Lepidocyrtinus dapeste | reverse complement strand
AAACAGTACGAATTACACAAAACATACAAAACAACTGTCCAATTTTGCATTTTCCCCAGAAAAAGCGCAAAGTTTACTTTCCTTATAGGCCATACTAACAATCGGGAAGAAATACCAAGTAAGTTAATAATTCCTAAGCTGTACTATTTGGGTTTCATAGAAGCGAACAGCCAACTCAAACAAAATCATCAATTCTAAGAAATATTTCCCCATTTGCGAATCTCATTAAGTCGTGTTTAGTTAAAACTGGTAAAATTTCGAGAACTCTGCAACTCTCCATTATATTCAGTCTATCCCAGTTTAATTTAGGAATAGCCAAAACTACTCTGAACTTTTATTCGGGTGAAGCTAAAGCCATATGAGCCAAGACAAGCTAGGCCACAGCCACATCTTACCAAAAGAGCTCCTTGTCACAGTAATCTTTTTCTATCAGAAATGAATTTCAACTTTATTCCATTCCCTGAAATATGTCATGAGCTATTGCGTATTTCCTTTCTAGCATTTTTTCTCTCTCTCTTTCCATTGTTATTGTTATTAGGTATTTTCTGTTTCCACTTCATGTGCGAAACTCCCAAGAAGCTATACATATAAAGGCTATACAGTTGGGCTACGTATGTACCATCAATTCACCAGTGACTTTTAAAAAAGCGCATCACTTTCTCCATTCCATTTTCTATTTTTGTATAATATGCGCATTGTCTCCTTAATAAAATATACAATATGACATTATTTTCTCTCCTTTTTCCATTTCACTATCCCAGCTGTGCGCAGTTTGAGTCTTGGATCATGACGATAATATTTGTGGCAATTGCCACCCTTACAATCCCACGACAACTACCATCACTTTCCCTACGAAAACGACTTGTTCAGTGCAGACGAAAAAGCTGCAGGACACCCTCGTCTCCATAGACGGACTTTATTTTTTTCCCTACGTTATTTACTCCAAACTCGAATACAGACTAAAACAGAAAAAAATAAGATTGAAAACTACGTTTTTGGCATAAAATCAACCCCTTTACCATTTCACATTATTCTAGATTAACTAAGCTAAGACTAAAAATTCCGAATTTCACCCTGTCTCTCTTGTGCTCCATCCAAGCATGAAAATTTTTTACAGTTTCCAACATCTGCCACCAGTAAGAATCCCGCTTAAGTATTGCGTAGTACAACCTAATCCATGAAAATTATTTTGGTGCAAAAAAATACTCGATATTTTCACCAACAGAAACTTATTATTTTTTTAGACTAAGTCAACTACACAACAAAATGTAGAAACGAGAACAACACGCAGATACAAAATATGCTTATCTAGTCTTTTTTTTTGTAAATGTATGCAAAGCTCATTTCATTGTTGCTGACTGAGCCTGAAAAAAAACCAAAGGAAAGTTTTCTCCTCAATTTCCTATTTCCTACCAGCCAATACTTTAAAATATGGTGGAATAGGCTTCTCCTTCCAAGCTCCCCTTCATTTGCCTCAAGAAATAATGAGCATCTGCATCCTTCAAACAGATCATATGAACGAATCTGTATTAAAGTCTGAAACTTTAAGCTGCAACATGTCGAGTAAAAAGTTGAAAAAAAATAGATAAACTTTAGTGTTTCGTGAAGACTGCAGGAATCATACTGTGATACTATGATACGGCGCAAAAATGGCAATAAAAAATTGAACCTAGTATTACTCTGTCGAAGTAGAAAGATGGTGATCATGATGTTCCTCCATAAAAGCAGCAATGCAGCAATTTTCCAACATGATGTCTGATCATACTCATCATAATCATTGGTGTCGTCGTGAACAGCATAAAAAAATATTTATCATGGTATCTTCATATTACTCCTTGCTAGTTGCATATGATGCCCTAGTGGATCACATTCCATTGAATTATTCAGGGGGAGATATGGTGCCAGAATGAAGTGATCCTATTTGAACATAAATGCATTGACATGTGTTGTCATGTCCAATAGAAATGTGATCTCCTGCTGGTACGCAGGTCCACCCAAGCTAATTTTTAATATCGCCGGGAGAATCCTCCGTAAGATAACAGATGCCGACAATTTCAACTTACCTTCACTTTTTGGTGGAGGGGGTTTCCTAGTTGCCCAGTTTGTTCGGATACTACGGTTTCCTAACCATTGGCCGTTCATAGCTGCTATCGCGGCTTCAGCCTCCTACAAAATAAAAATTTGAAATGTAATCAATCCATGTTTATCTTCAGTCTGTAGTGACTTTGTCTTTGTTTTTTAAGATTCAAGTAATTATATCAAATGCAAGAGAAATATTTATTTTGTAAAAAGAGTAATAGAATTTTAGAGTTGAACTGGCTACACTGTCAAGTAAACTAACTTGGATGCAATGTTAAATGTAAGAGTGATAAAGTGAAAAAGTATAAAAAGAGTTCGTATACTTATACGGTTCTTCTCTGTGGGGAAAAATAACTTACCGATTTTTTGACAAACGAAACGAATCCATATCCCTTGGATTTAAGGGTCTGTGGATCTCTAACCACCCGACAGTCTCTGAAAAAAATCAATGCAAAAATACAGAATGTAAATGATAAATAAAACAAAATGCAAATCAATTAGTGGATCTTTCATTCGAAAAATGCGGTGTTTTTTTACCCTCCTACAGTCTCTTAAACTGTTTAGTGGAGGGTAAGCGTTAAAGTAACAAACGGTACGTAAAACTTTTCAAAGGAAACAAAATGGAAATTTTCTCCATGGGTTTAATCCATCACCACCAATTGTCGTAGGTCTTTTAGGTTTGAAAAACTTTTGAATTTTCTTATACAACTTGGTGTTCTTGAGGAGCGTTGCTCAGTTAAGAAAATAAGAAGCCAGTAACGTTTGCAACCGTAGAAAAAATGTTACGGGTTACTGATTTCGAGTTTACCGTTTTCACTAGTATATAAACCAAGTTGCTTTGAGTGTAAGTGTAAAACTATAGTAGACTCTGGATATAACGGCAGTTTATGTAAAACTAACCAAATTTATAGATTTTTTCAATTTCAATCAGGGTGTTTTCAAATCAAGAGTTACCAACTAGGATTGGAAGGAATAATTTTTGTCACTATATGAGTGGCCGTTATATCGAGAGTTTAGATAAAACCCAGAGAAAGGCAGTGATCAGTGAATTTCTATTGAGTTCTTCTGCATTAAACGTCTCTTCGATACCAAAGAATAAAAACTACTTCAAGGAAATCTAAACATTCACCTTCGTATTCCCTCCAAAATTTCACCAATAGAAAAACATAAAACAATGTAAGACCGCAGAAATATGATTCTAGTAGCTCCTGTCAACATCACAAAACCTATAATATCTGGACACTGATCCCTCTCGGGCACTAGCCATGGGAGTAGCAAACCTGAAAATCTGAGATGTAGGAATCTTGAGCAGTTTCAAGTTTTTTTAGTACTTGCCACTCTGCCCAACTTTTCTGTGTCAAGCACACCAAACACATTACCCAAAGTGCCCAAGCCTCTCCCGCAAAAAGTATCTAGACCGACAGAGAAAGGTTTTTAATATCTAGCAACAATCTTACAATATGAGACGTTCGACAAGCTTAACACCATCGCATTAAATCCATAAAAGGGGAAAGTTGCGAAATACCAGTAGCACTCATCAAAGACTACATAGTACTTCCTCTTTGTTAATCAATCGAGGGGCGTAGAGTACATTCAAATAAATACCGACAATCACCACTCACGACTCCAACTTCACTACTAGACCATACTCAGCTCATTGAGATTGAAGAGCATAGGGTAAAAGCATCCCTTCTCATTTCCACCTGTCACAAACACATTTCCCTACATTCCTTTAGCATTCCACCTACGTAAGGTTACCACAGAATCCTTTCACTCCTTTACGAATCTACCTACTCCCTACTTGAACCTAGATTCGTATTCATGGCTTGGCTCCCCCAAACACTAAATTTTAAAATTTTACGCTAATCCCACTAGCCTCCGCTGAAAAATAATTTCATAAAATCTAATTGAATCACAAATATTCCTCAAAGGAAACATCTCAACAATGAATAGGTAACAAGCTACGTGAAAAAAAAAACCATATACTCTACAAGACTAAAATCAGGAGCATTTTTGTGAAAATGTGAAAACGAGATAAAATATTTTGAACATTTGTAAAAAGTAAAATGAGAGTTTGGCAAAAGCCATTGATAATACACTGGAAACTACATTGTTTAAACTTTGTTTCGGTTAAACACAGGAATTTTTTTCTCCTTTTCATCTTCCTCCCTATAATTTGAGTTCTTTGATGAGTACTCAAAGCATACTTGATTCAAGAACAAAGGAATTTTATTACACGAGTGGAAAAACAATCCCTGATAAAAATCTGCATGATTTACCTGGTCTACGGATAAACTCAAAGTGGATCGTAGAGTATAAAATAAAATTCCACCGTGGAAATAAACCCATCTATAAAATATAGCGCTTGGATAGAGATAAAAATTCGAGAAGAAATTAAAATATGACATAAACTCAATCCAACAATCCAACGCTTCTTGAGTTGGCCCAGAAGGAATATAAAAACATAAAAATGATAAGTCACGCTTCATCGTTCAGATTGTATTTTAAAAATTGCTAAGCTCTCCCTCCCTAAAAAAAATATGCTGGATGTGGATGCCTACGTGCACAAAAAATGTTTTCCTCGGGAGGATCCTTCTCAAGCTAATTGGGATGAGCGTAAGAAAAAAAGGGAATTATTCAAGAGGAAAAATATTGTAGTCAGAGGGAGTCAGTTGAGCACACAAACTTTCCGACACGCACACATTACCCAAGCGTTTCATCTGAAGGGTAGTACGCCTCACAAAGAAACCGTTACCTTCATACAAAAAAAAAGTGTAAACTTTGCTAAACTTTTTGGTCTTAAGAAATTTTTTTAAAAATAAAAAATTCTTTTAAAAAAAGGTTTCAACTTGAAAGTAACCTTCCTGCCGACTTTTTTTCTACAAAAATTAGAATAAGTTGAGTGAGCATAATGCTTAGTTAATCTAGTCTGACATGTATAGCTCATGAATGAGTAATTAGTAATTATCATGATACGTTTCATGATGCTAATTTCCTTTAGGAAAGTCAATGTAGTGAAAATACAACAGGTTTTTTTTCCTAGAGTTTTCACTGCCTTTTTAGAAGAAGAAAAAAAACTTGTTTTGAAATAAATTTAAATTCTTTCCAAGAAAACTGAAAGTGAGCAGTGTGCCCAAAGGTGTTTTGTACCTTCTACTGAACAGATTGTATGGGGCTATTGTGTATTTTTTACGTAGCAATTTCCAACTTTCACATTTCCTTTTTTTCCCTCTACTCCTCCATGGGAAAAGGGATAGTGGTGGGGAAACTTGTAGAGAATATTTAATTTTCTTTTCATGAGTGAAATTAAAAGAGGAAGCCTTCCAGGGAAAAATTTCGTCTCAGGGGTTTGCTTTCATTAAACTATGCATGGGGTAAGGATACATTGAGGTAGATAAGAGGAGAATCATTTTAATTTCCAAAAATGAGAGTGGAGGAGTGGACTGGTACCTTCTAACAGGTAAGTTTTCCAAATCCTTTTTTCCCTCTCTCTCTGGGAAACTTGAAACAACGGACATTGTAGTGATGGTTATGGTTTCCCCATGAAAAATTTCCTTTGAATAGAGTGTAGCCAAAGCCACAACAAAACCTGGGGAATACAGCTGGGCAGGAAGTATAGAGCAGCGCATACCATCAAGGTGATATCGTAGGGGGGAAACATGAAAGCAAGAATTTCTTTCTCGAACGAGGATTACATTTTAAACAGACTTAAGCCCCGGTAAAAGCTTTTAAGTGATCCCAGTTTTGAAATGATGACTCATCGGAGGCATTGTCCCTTGCGATTTTCCCGGAAACTTATAACTACCTTGTGCAAAGATGCCAAAAAAAGTATCCATTCTGGGGTAGGACTACGTACTCAATTTATGAAAACAAACTTTTTTTTTCTACTCTCATGCATTCTCTTAAGCCTTTTTCCATCGTGATCCATACATCCTGTCCTATAATTTCCTTATTCAACGTAATATTTTGCAAAATTAATAAAGTAATGGCTTAGCTCATCATCAACACCATCATCAACATCCTGTGAGTAGCGTTTAGGACAACGCCCAAAGATCATCAACATTCTGTCCTACTAGTTTCGTTTACTGTTTTACCGGATAAGCGCGACAAAGTCTACCAAGGTTTTCATCAGATGGACAACGCCACCTCGATATAATTCCTTCGTAAATAAATACTTTCCGACTGTTAAATACTACATTCCAATGAAACAAATATGTTTGGTTTGACTCATGCCATACGAAAAATTCCGTTAGAGAGAGAAAAAAAAACAGGAAAAAATGTAAAGATGTAGAGACGGCAGTCGTTAAAGTTCTTACCGAAAAAAACTACCCTGAGGACTGTAGCATAATCTACGCAGCTTAACCGGGCAGTTTCACTTTAATTCGTATGTTTACATGCAAGACGATAGAAAGCTTAGAAAAAAAATATTAGACTTAAGTCAAATAACCATATCCATGGAAGGAAGCCAAAAGTTATTTTGCTAAAAAAAATACATAAAGCTTCATAACATGCATAGTTTGAACAACTCGAACAACTCCAACTTCCAACATGGTCACCGCTGTTGAAATGCTGACATTCTATAAATTCTTCTCACATAGAGAAAGTACAACACTCCAAGAAAATTTATTGAACGTTTGAGATTTTTGTTTGAAGCGAAGCATAAGAGGTTCTTTTCATGGGATAAGAGCAACTAGAAAAAATCAAAAGATGAGCAAGTTGCATTACAACTGCACCATTATGCTATCACATCACACAAACGAAAAATTCTAAACAATATTGTTTTCTCCAGTACTCCCGGCTCCTAAAACGAGAAAGAGACAGACAGGCAAAGCAAAGATGAGAAGAAAAAAATGCGAGTAAAAATGAGAGAAAGTGTAGAAAAAAAGGGAGTGAACATAGTATATAAAAAAGCTTGTTCTCATATAACCCTTGTCAATTGCCTATTGGTTTGTGTCTTTCGTATATATTCTTTGTGGAGATGATGATCGTCATGATTATGGCTCCTTTTTTTACACTTACGTACTTTAGCATAAAGGGAAAGCTGTAGCTGAACAACTCAAAATTCCTTCTTTCTTCATCCTCGGAAATAGTGGACATGAAAGATATATTTTCCTCCAACACTCGTCATATCTCTTGGCAGAAATCTGACTGACTAGTTAAGATTTTGAGTTTTTCTTGATGCTTCGCTATAGTTTCTGGGCTCTGAGCTAAGGAGGAAATAATATGTGGAGGAGTAATATAATTGAAATTAAATTGTGGAAAAAAACGTCAGAGTAATGTAAGCTTCAAGACAAAGAGGAAATTCCCTTTTAGATTGAAACGACTCAAACGGGACAAGGAGTCAGCGGACCGTACCGAATCTAATTCTTTTCCTTGTATCATTCAAAGGATTTAGTAGCAAAACAAGCGTTATGAGAAGTACAAAGAGAAAGATAAGAGAGTAGAGAATAAGAGAAAAATTTTGAGCTCCAAGAATACACAACAAGGCTCAATTAGTGTTTTAAAGCTTTGGTAAGTAAAGTAGAAAGAGTTTAAGGAAAAAAACATTTAAATGGGAAAAGACTCGGCAAGAAGGAAAAAAAGATTAGGAGCCTTCAATGAAGGTACAAAATTTCACTTACGAGATCTCTCCGAAGGGGGCGAAAGCATCTCTCAACGCTTGGGTTTCGATCTCTGGACTTAGATCTCCAACAAAAATATGATAATGCTCTGAAACACATAAAAATACGTACAAAATTAGATACAAACTGTCAACGTGTCAACATGTTTAGTTGATAAAGTGTCAATGTGTCGTAGTCTCTAAGTATTTACTACAGTGAAACGTTAGTCAAGTTCCAGTCATTAATCCATCATTCCTTTTAGATGGACGGATTTTTAAGTCTTCCACACTTTATTCCGCCTTTGAGCGCCGTTGTAGAAAAATGGGAGCGTTTGGACATAAAAAGAGTTCCATATAGATCAAAAGGATTACGCTAATCGATCTTCAGTTAACGTACTGAATAAATGCAATTTTTTTTCCCGGAGAGTAAACCTACCAATGACTATGATTACTTAAGAAATATGTACGCTTAGATGCTTATCACACAATTTTCTCTTTGAAGGAGAGTGTCGGCACATGAAACTAAAATGGTGAGAAAATTTCGAGTCGTATTAAAGAAACATGAGGAATTATCATTACTCTGTTAGTACTCTTCCCAGAGATATTGCTAGACTAAACAAATTCACGGTTGAGGATTCCGACTTTACCATCTTTTCACAATTTTTGTTCATGCGGAGGAATTTACATAAGCTGATTATCAAAATATACTTTGAGAGTTTTGGCAAACAGATTTTTTTCCAGTATTCTCCCCCAAACTGTAAGCAACTTTGGGGGGAAATGAAGGATAAATGTAATGACCATGATATCTGCATGAAGTGAGCTACTCAAAAAAAAATTTTTCTCGAGCCAAGAAATGGAATCCTCTCAGTAAAAATAAAAATAAAAGCAGAGGATTCCGAAATATGAATACGAAAAGAGATTGAAGATGAGCTCCAACGAAAAAAAAAATCGTTTCGAGGAGGTAGCTCATTTCCCCCCACTTGATATTCCAAGGAGGAATATAACTATTGAAAGTAAATAGGCAGTCGTGATGACAATTTCTAGAGTTGTTCCTCAAATCAGTGTGCATTCTAGGGAAAAGCGGTGTTGATGCTGGTGCATCATGGTCAAAGCAACTTATTCTTTACACTTTGTCCAAACAGAAATCTTCGGACGTATCACTAGCAAAAGAAATTGCTCCAAAGTTAGAATAGTGGCGTAGACTACATTACTTGTCAAAATTGCTCCCTCCTTCCTACAAGTTTGACGATGCCAAGAAAGCAAAGAGAACAGTTTGGCATTCACCCCACCATCATCTTCTAGAGACAAAAAGGAAACTGGAAACAACAACAAAATATCTGAATTTTTTCCCTCCTTATGGTTCCATTGATGTTGATATGATCACAGTATTATTCTTACTGGAAGGGAGTAGTGCCTCGATGCGCGTATTTTTTTCATGTTTACTCAATTTCGTAAGGAAGCTTTGTGACGTTGTAAAAGAGGTAGGGCGACATCCAAATAATTTTCTTTGTTCTCAAATCATCTTCAGAAGCAATTACAATCCCTTGTCCAAGCCACACTGTTAATTTAATGGGGGAAACGAGAATCTTGTACGTGGCTGTATTCATTTTCTGCTTTGCTCACTCTAGACTTTTTAGTTTTGTATCTGAATTCCCTATTATTTTCAAAATTGACTTGGTCTTCCAGGCGAATCAATTGGGGGAAATGGGAAGAACTCGAAGGAAGAGAAAACCAAGATATTTTTTGGAACTGAGCCGAGTAAAAAGGATGATCATGGAGCGTACTCTCTAGCTTTAAGTGTGCGTTATGCAGTCCTTCCCTTCAAGAAGACATTAACACATTCAAATTTGAAATACGAGCTTCCTTTCAAAGGAACAAGAGTACCAGCTCGAGACGCTTTTATGCTCCAAAGAAGAAGAAAAAAAAGTGCATAGGGTGCGATAGAAAGACATAAAATAAGTGTATTCTCTCTTCCTCCTTATCTACGTTTTTTACTGTGTTTCTCCCCCTTCAAAAATTCACTAATGTTCGGTAATAAATACAAAGTAATGTTATATAACTACACCCTTAACCGTATTCCTTTTTTGCGCAGTTCCATCTCCATAAGAGTAACGGAGAGTAGCGAAATTTACACAAAATTATAGAAATATCTTGGGCCGTGGAGAACAAGCCCATCATTTATTTTGTCCATATGTGAATGCGTGTTGCATACATATGTACGTGTCAATGACTACTTAAGAGGGAAACTGTACCCTTTTTCGGTAGACTTGGCTAAATCATCACTCTTCATAAATCACGAGAAACCTATTAGCTTCTATTAAAAAAGCCTACGTATTTTAGACAGAGACAAGTGGATTCTCATCGTCATTATCGGGAAACCATGTAGTCTTCACCAATATATTTTCTTAGCGTCTGGTTAGAGTCTGGAAGTCTGCTGCCATGTAAAAAATCATTTTTATGGGACTGATTGAAAACCAACGATATTTTATTATTTTACGAGGAAAAATAATCAGAATAGAAAGGGTTAAGGAAACCACGCTATGATAGAATGGCTTTGGTGTTAATCACGGTGACAAAGAGATAAAATAGGGGGAACCATGAGTCTAAACCCTAAGAAGCGTACGCAAAGACAAGAGATGATTGATGTGAGGAAAAAATTCTTACACCTTTCCCTCCCGAGCCTTCCCAGAAGGTATACTTTCATTTTAAGAATTATGAGGCAATAAATCATTAGTAAAATGGATGCAAACTACAATCTTTGAGTAATTTTTTTTCAATTTGGTCTAAGTGCCAACAAATCGAATGGTTTAAACAAACACATTGTTGCGCATTGAAATGTACGAATTGTATAAGAATTTTATATAAATTAGATATTACGCTTTAAGTACATTCCATGATGCGCTTTTAATTTCGGAGAAAACTTAAAAATATTGCGTAAGTTGTTATATTAGGTTTTATTATTCTAAAATAAACTCATTTTTTAGAATGTTGCGCAATCCCTTTTTCAAATGAAGTCAAGGCATTCAACTAAACAGGAGAATATCTTTCCAGGTAAATTAAGCTTAGCAGTTGGGAAAAAAACTGAACATTTTGGAGAGGGTTGGTCTCGTTTATTCGCTTTTTATAACCTACTCAGAAACTTTAAGGATGAGAAAGTTTCTCTATTTTAAATATACTGCTGGCAGTATAAGCAGAGTTGGGAAAATGGTATTGAATTAAATTTTTTAATTAAAACCTAGTGTGAAGTAAAGATTCAAACTATGCTAAAATCACGCAAAATGTTGGGGCAATCTAAAACAAGCAATTCAAATTCGCGAGTTGTGTAGATTTTGAAAAGGTAGAAGCGTTTTTAGCTGAATCAGATGTTTTAGATTAAACCTAATCTGTAACTACCGCCTCAGGGACGGATTTAAATGTGTCGATTGTTCTATTTTTCGTAATCAGGAGATCAAGGGCTTTCGAATGAGCTGTCGAAAGCTATAGCTTGTTAAAAAAAATCATTCACTCTAGACTCCTGACCTCATGCGCTGCCTAATATGTTAAAAAAGACGAATAGACGAACCGACGGACAGGTTTTTACTAAAATCAGCATAAGGTGCATAAGCTTAAATTATAAGCATTGACTATTAATCCTCAATCCTCATGGATCGAATGTTTACGCAAAAATTGCAACATAGTACTTACATTACCCCATCTCTGCATAGGTATAATGAGGTGGCTACAAAAGCAACTATAGAAAACACCAAGAGCAGCACACCGACACTACTCAAATTTCCATTTTCCTTAGAAGAGCAACAGCAAGTATTAGAAAAACAAGGGAAAAACTTTCTACTTCTTTACGCTTTGAAAAATACTGTTTATGTCAACAAAGAGTAAATAGGGGAGGAAAAAAGGCGAAAGAATAAGAAAAAAAGAAGAGAAAAAAAAAGTTGAGATAACTGAACGAGCCATTCATCTCATATCACGATGACGATGATGATGACAGAAGAAAACGTAACGTTCCAGTTGAAGGATACGTTAGTCAAAGGACGGTAGTGTTATCAACATGGGAGAAAAACAAGGGAAATGATATTCAACAGGTATTCTCTAGGAAAAAAATGGAGTTAAAGGTGGAGAGTGAAGCTCTACCTATTATTATTACCTATCACACCCGCTTCCACTAGTTCAGAGATGAGGTGTAGTATCAATGACATGGACGATTTCCACAGAGAAAATCTTAAGGGGAGACGGCACTGCACACTTGTGCTCCAACGTTTGTTAGTTACCTCCAGGAAAAAGTGAAATATGGGGAGTAAAGTAAGATGAATGGAGGAACCAGAAAGGGAGGAAAATCTCTCGCCTCCTCGAAGGCATATATTCTTAGCTACAGTAAATAAAATTACCGTTTGATATTATGCAAAGTTGTGAAAACACCGAGACCGTCAACAGTCTAAACTTTTGGAGGAAAATATGTTCCCGTAATGTAGCCTAAATGTCTAAGATACTTTCCCTTTAAATGATTTGCTTACGCTGGAAACTTTTTTTTTGGGGGATGGAGGACGTGAGTGAAAAAAAATTGTTGGGAAATCCTTGGCTAAGGACGTATGAGCGGAATGAGGTAGAAACTTTATGCTTTTTTGAGCATAAGCCATTCTTCTCCTATTACCAGATTGCCTCGAGGTTTTACCATTAGATGATGATGATGGTTACAACGGACCACCAAAATAGTACCAGTGAAGATATACGAGACCTGTTTGAGATATACCTATAGGAATCTAGTGCTACCTCGAAGTTTCTCTGTTTGTCTGCTGGACTATGGGGAAACATTATTAGT
>JAANSQ010002240.1:0-12491 GCA_036850885.1 Lepidocyrtinus dapeste | reverse complement strand
TACAACCCTACTTTTCATGATGGAAGAAAGTGGGCATTTTCAAACTCGATATTACATGTCCCCCATGAAACTTATGAAACAAAATAATAATAGCTGTTTTATGGAAATTATTTACTCCACACAACATTCCTTGGCTCCTAGCAAAAATTTTAAATTACTCTAGCACGAGATCTTATACTAAAAAGTTGAGCTACTGTAATGACATTTTGGACATGTAATATTGAGGGAACGTTGCTTGTAAACATGGGTGCTGCTTTCTTTACAACGGATGCAATAATAAATGCTTATGTATAATATAAAGCTTTTAAGAGCAGTTTCAGGGTTTTATGGAACATTTAAGGTTGAAATGAGCATGCCACTGATAAGGATACATTCATGCATACCAATAATACCAGGTTTAACATTTATTATTTGTAATTTTACCCAAGCACATAAAAAGGGTAACGCTCTTATAAGTACGAATTGATGGAAAGAAAAACTATCAAGCGGTTGAGTACATGTAATTCACCAAAACAAAACTTTGGTGAAAGTTGTCCATTCTATAGTATATTCTTTAGATATCTACTAAAGAGGTCAAAACTGGACATAAAACGTCGAAATGAAGATGGCGCCATAAAAATTACATCGCAATAAAAAAATAACATGCAAGACTTTACTGTTATGGAATAAATGTAGCAAAAAATTTGCTAGATGATTTCTGTGTAAGAAATGAAGATGATGTGTAACTCTTTGGGTTTGAAAATAAAGTTATTTATGCTCCCTTCAACTTATGAGTTACGGCTTCGCCATGAATTGAATACTTTCTGGGGTTAGAGAGAAATCAACAGAAAATTGTGGAATTGGATAACTCTAATTTTTCAAATCATTCTAGAGCTATCTTGAAGTGCATTTGTCAGGACATAATAACCATCTCTCTTTGGTTGGTGTAAACTCAAATATTCCGTAAAGAATTTTTCATTTCGGTAGAAAAAAAATCTTTCTAGTTTTTTAGAAGAGGTTTCCTGGTTCCTGCACTTTATTATTTTCTCCATGATGAAAGGATGATGATGCTAATGATACATGTTCTTTCTAAACATGAAAAAAGTGGAGATAGTATATAGCACTCTAGTTTAGTTTTTCCTTTCTCTTTCCCTATTTCCTTCCTATTGCCTTCGTGAATTCCGCTCATCATGTAAGAATGAAGAGAAGGCGTAAATCCTCATAAAAATTCTATTTTTATGTGTTTACAGGGATCAAATGAAAGTATAAGCTTGTTGCCAGAAAGCGTGGAAGATACATGGCAAAATAACATCATCAAAGACATCAGCGAATCACGGGTGAAAGCAAAAAACGAAAGTTTAGAGAGGAAATGGCGGAAACATGCACAAGAATTTTCTTTTTTCTCAGCTGGATCTAAAAATACATGAAGACGAGCCCCAGCAGTACTGTAACTGTGAAAAATAAGAAGAATCTGAACTAGAGAGTGTACACACAATGTCCTTCTTGTGAAATAAAGTCATTCTGGAGAAATGTCTCCCTTCAAAATAAAGTATTAGTTTCATTCAAACGACAATTTAGGAGAAGCAACAAAAAACTGTTTTCCTTTGTCTACGTTGTTGGGTAAATAGCTTGGGTTTGAAGTATGTGCATATATGAGGATAACATTCATTGCTATCATTATACTCGTCGAGACGGCCACTTTAGGATTTTTACGACAAGTTGAAGGAGCACAAGCAGAGAAATTATTACTCTGCTCTGTTGCTACTCCATCGTGAAGAAAAAAGTTGGCTTAGATCAAGATGTTTGGCCTGAAACTCAAGTCGTGGATGGAAGCCCATTTAGGAAGACCTCGGCACAAGTCCACTAGTCATCAAAATCAAAAGCGAGCCCCCAAGGATTCCTCTACCGGTTTGGCTTGCAGTAGCGCTAATGCTAGTATAAGTAGCACAACAAACTCAACGAGCTCCTCTTCAACGAACACTACGACGGGTAGTATTAAAGCATTAGATCACTTGTCCCATCATCTCGAAAAAAGTTTCAATTTCTCTGCTCCAGTCACAACGACGTCGCCGTCAGGGAAAGTGGGAGCATTAAGCTCTTCCTCTACTTTAGGATCAGAACCCGTAACACTTTCACCTACTACGACAGTGGAAGGGCAAATATTGGACAGAAAGGATGGGGGCGGCGAAGGTGCTTGTATTGTCCAACAAAAAGGCAATACAATGAGAACCGGAGACACTGGAACAGATCATCAACAGCCTTCAATTTCATCCTCTAGTGGTAATAATGACGGCAGTTGTAGACCAACGGTAACGGCCTCTACAAGTAATAGTACCAGTATTCTCTCGGGATCCTTTAGTAATAGCCTATCCTCGCCAGATACGGGTTACTCTACGGACGGCTTGTCTCCAAAAAGTGTTTATCCAGCCTTATCATTTGATTCGGGATCTGGAAACACAAAGTCTACATCAAGTACCTCCAAATCATCTTATACAATCAGCTCTCTTGCGTCAAGTGAGCTACTTCATTCCTCAAAACAAACGACATCATCCTCACTATCATCCAGAACAAGCTGTTCCATTCAAAATAGTCTGGATGACTATGCATCAGCCGCACCGTCACCTTCTTCCCCGGCGGCACTGACTTCTTCAACTCGTTTTCCTCAGAGCATTAGTAGTGAAAGCAACTGCTTTCCCAAAGGACATCAAGTGCATCAGCATCAACATCATCATGAGAACTCCATTCGTTCCACCCAACAAAAGCATCAGCAGCTTAATAACCTCCAACATCAACATTCCATTCCAGAGGATGACACTGAAAAGCAGGTATAATAATGAATGATGTTGTTTGCTGTCGTAGTAGTTGATATTTTCATTTTCCTTTTTTCTATACTTTGATGACTAAATGATACTAGAGCTAATCAGGATAATGTCTTTCAAAATATCCAGCAGGTAATTATGGGAGACGGTGGCGGGTATGAAGAGAAAGTGAAAAGAAAAACAGCAGGGAATTCACAAACACTCGAAATTCACGAACAAAAGCATTTAACATCCTTTGCAGAGACTATTTCAAGCCCCATCGATCCTCTAGCCAAGTTTGCTCAGCTCAGCATAGACATACAAAATCAAGAAGATATTCTCGCCGCGAGTAAGCAAAATGTGCGGACGCATGGACACAGAAGAGCGGAAAGCATGGACGCCCGTACTCCGTGTCATGAAGAGTACAAACCAATAGTAGAAGAGGAAAGTCAAATAGTAGGCAGCGAGAGTCATTCATCATTAGCGATGACAGCATCACAAATGAAAAATATTCGAACTTCGTTTGTTATGAACACTTCCGGTCAAATTGTCGAATTTAGTTCGTATAAAAATGCCTACTCTATCTGTTCTCCGAGAAGGGAAAGGACGAGGATCAAAACGAATCCTTGGATTACGGTGAATAACAGTAGAGGTGGTGGGAGTGTAGGAGGGGGTAGCGAAAGAATTTCTCATGCAAATCCAGTCCAGCATCCTAGTAGTAGTGGAGAGGAGTCTCTGGACAAGCATAAAATAAATGCAAACAGCAGCACTCCAGCAGCAAGCCAGTTGTCTATGTCGAGTATCCCCTCGAAAAGCGTAATCTCTCATGGCATCCCTCTTGAAAGTAGCATATCACCCCCTGGAATAAATATCATTGATACGCAAAGAAGAAAGGAGATGAACGACCGTGAAACTGTTGGAAAAGGCAATTTAGCACGAGCGAGTAATAAATGCGCTATTATTGGCAATTCTGAGGGTGTTAGCGGTGATCCAACTTTCACTACAGGAGGAAATCTGGAAATTAATAACAAAAAAGCACAGGGACATGATCAAGATGTTGATGATGATGATGTAGAAGAAGAACACGAGCATTTTGTTGAAGACGAGACGGGGATCATAGATCACGACTCTTCTTCAAGCCTCCTTTATCGAATTTCTACATCAGCTAGTGCAAGTGACTCAGGTAAAGGGACTTTAGAGCCAGGAACTAATCGAAATTCCACAGAATCCTCGTGTCTCTTAAGCGATTCTACAACAGCTTCGACACGAAATTCAATCATTTCCCATGAGGCTGAGCATAGTGGCAGGAGTAGTAGCGGTGAAAGCATTTCTTCGTTCCAGAAACATCATCATCACCTTCATCAACCTCCTGACGACGACGACGACACGCTTGGTCATGCCTCGCAAATATCTTCCAATACCGGTGCTGCTCCTTTATTTACTGTAGGCGATCCAAAGCAACAACAGCACATTCATCAGAGTGCATCCCCTGCCAAAGTTAAAAGCTCCAAGAACACTGCCACGGCCAGTAGCAATTTAAGAGGTAAAGAAGAAAGTTGTCGCAACAAAGGCACATCCACATCCAATACACCAGAAACGACGAAAGCTACTGCTCGGGGCACTGAAGACAATCAACGTACTTTTAGAAATGCTGCAGTGGCAACTGATCTCACAGAAATTAGCGGTTTCCCAAAAAGTTCAAGTGTTAGTGTTGGAGTGGGTACCACGGGCTCCAACAAGTCAGTTAAACTCCATCCCGTCATGGTGGACAAAGAAACTGATATCCTATCAGACTGGGCCAACACGGATGAAGATGGGGATGAAGATATCGAAACGGATCACAATGATAATGAGACGGTGACCCCTGCACCTAGTTCACCGGGCACTGACGTGGATAGAGCATTGTTCTCGCAGTCGACCAGTAGTGCAACAACGGACATTGATTTTGGTGATAGCAGCGCAGCAACTCAAGCCTCCTCCACCGCAGTATTTCCTCCGTCCTCGCTTGTTCGCCCTCATAGATATAATAATAGCAATAGCTGTAATAATAATAACCGTAACAAGAGTGCTTTTAATCGAGGAAATGTTCCAAACTTCCATAATAATAATGAGAACAATGGTTTCCCTAATGGAGGCACTGGAAATGGTGGTGAAGAAGATGATGTTATGCTTTCTCCTGGCACCAACGGCGCTAGTCAAATGCTCCCAGGTACTTACGACCACCATCAAAATCATTTTACTCATCAACATAATATCAACGTGAATTTAGCTGGAGCACAATGCTACCCATCTGTTCCCATTATTCGGCCCGTGCTCTCCGCTGCATCGCAACATCAGGGTCCAAACGGTATTCCAGACTCGTACACTTACGATATTACAACTGCAAACTTACTAGTAAATCATCATGGTGGTGAAAGTGGCGAACTTACAAATCCTTATCATCAACATCATCTTCCAAATGTTCTTCATACCTTCCATCCGCATGCATCAGATGCGGTCCCAATGTGTTTCACTAGTACTACTGGTAGTAGTAGAGGTGTTGTATCGAATTTTAACTTGGAGGATGAAACAGATTACCCCGAAATAAAGGGAGCTTCTTCACATCAGCACAAAGGACTGGCCAGAGGAGCTTTGGGCTTTCTCCGTAAAATTTTCAAGAAGGGAGCATGTTCCTCTCAGAGACACTCTCCGGACAGTGTAAAAGGGAAAAAGTCTCGAGGGAAAAGTGACAATAATCTATCTACTATTGGATTAGGCTCTCCTTTACTTACAATTTCTGAGCCCTTGTCTAATCCTCGCTATTCCGCAGTATTGACGACGAAGAAGCAAATGAATCCTGCATTAAATGGATACTTCCTTACACCAACGCCAAATTCCTTTCGTAGGAAAAGTGGAACGGGGACAGATTCCTCAGACTCGAAAAGTTCTAGGCAAAATGGCCATAGCAAAAGTGTAAAGACGGATATAATACGACTGCCTCAAGGTCCACTTTCTCCACAATTGCATCAGCAAAACACTCTTTTACAAACTCAGCATAGACAACATCCTCAACCAGCACAGCTTACATCCTCCTCTCATTCTTCAGGCTCGTCTTGTTCAAGTACAAATGGAATTCTTTTGCAGCATCAACAACAACAGCAACATGCTTGTTCAACCTTTCTTTCTCCAAGTACTACAAATACGCACCAGTTGAACGGCATTCTTGTAGAAGATAATAATCTTGTCATACCCACTCAGTCAAATACCAATACCAATAATTCAAGTTCCACAAGCAGTTCAATCCATTCTATAATGTCCACTTCAACGTCTGCTGCATCAGCAGGCCTTAACGGAAATGTGAATAGGCCTCCGAGTCAAAACCAATCTCACACACCGGGTCCTCATCGTAGTACAGATCCAAATTATTATGCTAATTCTAGTCCAGCTTCTAGACAATCGTCTTCATCCTCCACTAGCAATGGAAACCATAATAATAATAATGCACGTGGAAATAGGCACAGCATGTCGCCACCACCATTGATCTCTGAAAATTGCTCTTACTTGAGCGATGTAAAGAATCATTCTCATCTAAATCAACCTGACTTTCATGCAAACGGGCAAATTCTTCATAATTCTAGTCGACGAGAGTCCAACGTGCTTTCACAATCCCCTTCAATGAAAGGAATCCCTCCATATGAATCCCCTAGGTTGTCTACCACTGCGAGAATGAGCTCTCCAAGTTTTAATAACTATTCTCCTATACATCGCCTCGTCGTCACTGG
This sequence comes from Lepidocyrtinus dapeste, assembly GCA_036850885.1. Lineage (NCBI taxonomy): Eukaryota > Metazoa > Arthropoda > Collembola > Entomobryomorpha > Entomobryidae > Lepidocyrtinus > Lepidocyrtinus dapeste. The sequence goes on along the minus strand of JAANSQ010002240.1, from coordinate 5,953 downwards.
GGGAAGCCACTTACTCAACAAAGCCAATTCCAACTGTCCCTCTACTGCAGGAGGCAATTTTTCTGGCGCTAGTAACCTTCCCATGCATTACACAAACGATGGAGTAAGCAATAACAATACTAATCCTGTAGGATTTCCTATAAATGCCCAAATTATAAATAGACCTTCGACTAGTAATCACCCCACAACTATTACTAGCCCATCCCCATTAATTAATCACCGCTATACAACCACGGCTACTCCAGTATTGCATCCATATTCATCTACAATGGTGTCATCATCACAGTTACAGCAACAGCCACAGTCACAGCAAAATCTACCGGGGCATTTCTTTGCATCCCCTTCTCCAATTTTAAGAAATCCTCGGTATCAGTATATAACCTCATCAAATCAAAACTCTCCCGTTTTGAATGCGTCGAAACGTATAAACATCATCCCCTCTTCTCATTCTCATCTCATTCCGGCGAGCGGCTCAGCTAGTAATGGCCTGCCAAGTAATCCCAATGGACCTCCGCCCCTTCTAACCACATTCGCACCACTTCCCTCCTCGTCATCAGCTATGCCTCTCGCTCCGAGGGAAAGTCTGATGAACAGCAATTCCTTCACTGCAAACACAATTACTGGCAGTCCCAATTTAAACTCTTCAGATCCATTCAATCATCGAGCGAGACAAGTTGTGTCAACGAGTTTGAGTTATAATGAGTTTGAAAATCTGACTCGACAGCAGCAGAGTTATTTGTTTAATAATAATTGCAATAATGGGAATAACACTATGCACCATGTATTCCAACAACATTCTACAACTTCTAATCTGCTTCATCAACGCCATCCCATCTCTCATCAGCAACAACAAAAACAGCTTCTTCATCAAAGTCAAAAAAGTGAAATTCTTCATAAGAATCATTACTATTCATCACCTATAGTGAAGGGGGCACAACAAGAGGTACTTCATCCAACTACTAGTGGAAACAACTTGAAACAAAGTTTGTGGGAAAGTACGAGAGAAGGAAGAATGATGATAATGAGCGGCAATAGTAATGAATCCACTAGACAGTACCAGCAGCGAATGAATCAAAATCTTAGATTCAATAGCTTTCTCGTGAGACATCGTCAACTACCTCAGTTCTACCATACACAGTGGGGTCTTCAAGAGAGAATTTACGAAACGGTTGATTCAGAAGATGAAAACAGTCCAAGTGATGAAATGAGTCCGGGTGTAGGTGGTTGTGAGTACGACCAAGAAAGCAACGAAATTGATTGTACCTCTGAACTCTCATTGCCTGTGCAAGTTCATCGGCGACGACTAGACCAAACTTATTGTCAGGATCAAGTCGACCAAGTAACTTTTGAACAAAGAGAAAGTAGAAATGAAAATAGAGAGAGAGAGTTGGAGAGAAGGAAGAGTAATGATTTTGGTTATGGTGAGGGTAACGACGACTGCATAACAAGCTCTTTGCATAATGAAAGCCTTTCTCAAACTTTTACAAATAAGAAATCAAAAAGATCAAAGCCAAAATCTCTGTCTGCCTCTGGGAGACCTTTGCCTCGTCCTGTTGTCGCTTTACCTATGATGCCAGGCACATTTTTGTCGGAAACGGAAACTAGACTGCTGGAAGCAGACAAAGAATCTGATAAAAAATACAAGAGACTCATCAATGAGGCAGAAGCTCTGCTCAAAGAAATCTCTGTAGAAAAATCCAAACGTACTGGTGGTGATGCGAGTCACGACAATAATTCTTTTAGACTTGAAGGTTGTCCTCAGAGTGATCCCCTACGTAGAAAGGTATGTTATAGTATTTGTTCATCTCATGTCTCTATGTTTTCTTTTCGTTTCTGGCTAATAAAGCCCAAAACCATTTGGAAAACTTTCTCCTTTATTTAATATTTTTCTTGTCATTTAAGGCTTATGACTGCTGGGCTTTGCGAAGACTTCAGCAGGAATTAGCTGGTTGCTGCGCGTCCCCTCCTGTTCTTCATAGATCTCGGTTAAATCTTCAATCACCATCAACGCCTACCGTGTCAAATAATCCGTACCTTAGTCACTTCCAGAACATGTCCGCGGAACATCCGCCTTTGCCTCATCCAGAAATGAATTCCTCAGGTGTAGATAACAATCAAAATAGTTTCGAATTGTAAAAATCAATTTCAGCGTTAGTTGTATCTTGAACAGATGTAAATGTACTTGTAATATAATCCTTAAATGTGTACATATCTATCTGAAAAACATTTAGCTTTAAAATGCATAAATAGTTTCAACTTGAAGTTTGCTTTAAAAAGAAACAGTCTATATGAATGAAGTGAATGATGATATAGTATGATAATCATAAGCAGTTTCAATATTCGTGTGAAAGTATCGAGAGTAGTCGTTTATGTGATATTGTAATTCGTGTTGTAATTCCAAACATTTTGAACTGTAAAGTGTACGATTATACATAAAATGCAAGCTTATATTGTAGGTGTACAGAACTTACAATGTTGAATTGTATATCATATTAACTTATTTATGCCAAGTTAATACTTATTATAAGTCTCAAGCCATATGAGTTTAATAATATTGTAGTATACGAAAAAATGTCCCCTTTGACATAAAGTCACAAAGTCAGTATAAGATAATACAACTTAAAGTTATAGTCAGATTAGTACAAAAAATCGCCGAGATTTAACGTAAGACATCTCTTAAAATCAATAGCTTTAAATGAGTTTAGGGTAATAAGAGATTTCGTCAGAGATTCATGAAAGAATAAACTTTGTCTAATAAGTAAATTAAATATATGCTTGATTTAAAGAGCACCAATAAAATCACCCATTAACAAGTAAAATGTGAATCACCGGTATTAATTTATTTTTGTCTCTTACAATGAAAACAACATGATGGATTTATACATAGGCACAGTTGAAATCTAATTTAAGATAACAGAATCAGCTATAAGATGTCTTGTGGTCCCTCCTTAAATCTTGGAAATGGAATTGAATGAACTCGTCCCATGATAAATTATACTTGCCATTTTGAGCGATAACATCAGAAAAAATCTTGAGCAAATAGCCAAATCCCTATTTTTGGCTGATCCGATCGATGATGATGCTTAGTTCCACTTGTCCTCTTGAGCTCGAGAATCATGCAATGGAAATATTTTGGTTTGCTTAAGGCTTAAGCTTTGTATGAGGATGAAACCTGAAAGAGATGAAATGGAGAGAGCCAAGGAAAAATAAAGAGTCTGAATAATTTTCATCACAGTATTATTATCATGTATTTTTGAGCATATATTTTCAGTGTTACAACAGCTTTTGGCAATATTTGTAATTTGTGTGAAGGAAACAACTCAAACAAAGACTAAAGCGATTGAAGAAAGTATAATATAATGTATCGTAATCTTAAGAAAAAACAACCAAACCAAACCGCAACCAAACAAAAAGTCACAATGATTCTGACAAAACTGCATACATTAATTAACTACGGGTGTAATTAAATAAAGCTATGAAAAGGTGTATATTGTTATTATATTAATACATAATTTGTGTTGAGAGAACTAGAACAAAACAGGTTAAAAATCAGGTAAGATAATTACTACGCTACTTTATGTACAATACACACTGTGAAGTCAAACTCCAGTGCTCCCTTTTTCATCTAAAGACAACAGTGAATTCAGAACGTAATATCCAATGAAAAACAAGTTTTACTACATAAAATGTTTTTTGTTGGTAAATTCAAAGAATTCAAAGAAAGAAGCAGATTGTCTACGCGTTAAGATAGGACTCTCGGATTCTCTGATGAGAAACGTTCAAACTCACGGGATTGTTCCGCTTGAAAAGTAATCCTTCGAAAGTGGCTATAATGCCCATATGGAATGGTCTATCTTTCAAAGCGTTGATAAAAGCGGAAAGGTCAGCAAAAGTGTTTGGATCAAGTAGACCCTGTTTGTCCGTTGGCAACTCTAATGTGGCACGATGAATAAGTCCTTTGGTTACTTGAAGTCGGAATGCGATATTTGTTGGAATTTCTCCATCCCGTCCGAGCCCGACTGGATATGTCCGGTTAACTGCAAACTCAGGTGTTTTTCCAAAGTTCCATTCCCAACTTCTAAATTCCGCTCGAATCTCATCCAAACCAGGAAACCTTAAAAATTTTTGTTGAGAATGATATTTTATACTGAAGAAAAAAAATGTCCGACTAAAATATGTGAAGTATGGAACCAACTCCAATTCAAATGTTCAAAAACTTTGAATTCATCCTTACCATTCATTTGTAGGATTTATCATTTGGAAGCCACGTTGTTTCTGCATAAGCTCCTCTCCTCCATCATTCCCATTCGGATCAGTTCTTAGATATTCGTATCCGACTGTAGCAAGAACTCCTTCTACGGTCACCTTGTCATTGTCAGATTTCAGATTTTTTACTGATGATCGCACGCTTTTTGTTGCTTTTGTATCCAGCCCATCCTGCAATAATTTATAAATCATTAAAATCAAGCCACCAACTTAAAATATCGGGTCAACTCGTGATTTTACTCGAATAAAATTTACATGTATCACATCACCCCCAAATTATGCTTACCGTATTAGGATTCAGCAGACCGGACAATTTTTTCAAGTCAGCATCAACGAGAAGCGTGCAATGATGATAAGCATTCTTTCCAAGTTTCGCTGCAGTTCCAGAAATCTGCTAACAAATGTTTAAACGAAAGGTTAGTTAACTTGAACTTATGCCTAGCGGTTTACATAACAAGAACAGGACACAAGGAAATATGGAAGGACAAGTGTACAGACAGAGTTTGTTTTTGCACGCGGCATAAAAAAAACATGATTGATATCAAATGTCATCATGAGAAAGTCAAAAGGTAATGATTAATTTTTATTTAGATCTCCCTATCGTATTAGTATCATTTACTAAATTTCTTTCTCAATAAAATAAAGTAATAGTAAAAAACAGAACGTGGATTAATGAATAACGTGTTCCAAACTAAACTTATGATAAAAAAACTGCTCAGTTTCTAAAGTCAATCCCAGTCTAGTCTTCATCATCATCACTGTTACGGTGGTATTACGAGTACCTAGTCCGACTAATAGGCAGGCGACAAGTGAGAAGGGTGTTCGTTTCGGAAAGGGAAGCGGATCATTTTTCATGTTATCCTTACTACTGACTATATCCTAACGTATTATGTATCATGTCGTATTCTGTTCTAGCCTTTCGCAGCATGAAATCACAATTTTTTTTAATAATCTCGGCGAAATCATTATTGGAGCGAATTTTTCGAATTCATTGGAGCGACTAGGGGTGTTATCAGACCCACGTTCAATTTTTCAAAGCTCTGCCTGTCTAACGTAGAATTTTCCAGAGAGCGAATATGACATCCGAAATTTATAATGGAAAGAGAGTACTAGGGAAAAAGGAGGAAACTAATGATAAAAAAATAATTGACAGCTTTACCTTATATCCATCTTGAGTGACATCCTCCCTCGGAGAGATTTCAGCTTTGATTCCATACTGGCGGTCTAGAGCGCGGCATATAGTTCCCAAATTCTTTTTCCTATCGTAGACAGCTCTTGGAGTGAAGAAGGTGCAGTTCAGGTTTCCCCTATCGTGGTATACACAACCACCTCCAGAGTTTCGTCTTGCGATAGGAAGCTTAGACTCTTCAGCCAAGTTCACATCTACTTCGGCCCAAGGATTTTGATGCCTTCCTATGACCACACAAGGATCATTACGCCATAAGAGAAGGACTTGATGCTTTTCAAAATTGAAATTCCGGTAAAGCCAATCTTCCAAAGCCAAGTTAGTATGGATATCCGCGGATTGAGAAATAAACACGGATTTCTCAGGCTGCTCTGTAGCTGCGGAGCCAGCAGGTTTGCTGGAATATGTGCGAAAAGCTCCAACCTTGTTCGCCCCAGCGAGAGATGCTGGAGTAAGACAAGTTTCCAGGAAGATGTAAGGAGAGCAGCTACCAACTGGCTT
>JAANSQ010002239.1:0-12493 GCA_036850885.1 Lepidocyrtinus dapeste | reverse complement strand
GATAATTGATAACCCAAGTAAATCCATCTGTCCAAGATGTCTTTTTTAGTTTTATTGCATACCTCAAGTTTTCACCACCTTCCGCAATCTCATAATCCAACCCTCCCGGTAAGCTAGTGACAAAGTTCTTTAAATGAGCCAACTCCATCGCGTGGAACAGGGTTGCGTCATGTTGCGTCTCAAATGGATCCAGGTTGATACGCAAGGATCCAGAGAATAATACAGGATCTTGGGGAATGATAGTGATCCTTCCGCGAACGTCATGAAGACCCAGTCTTGAAATGTCTTCTCCGTCAATTGTTATCGTACCTCCAGCAGCCTCTACTATTCGGAAGAGAGCCAAGGTCATTGAGCTCTTACCTAAATGAGTTCAAAACGTAATTAATAATTTGATTAGTAAATAACCTTCCACCTTATAGTAATTTTAATGAATACCTGCTCCAGTTCTGCCAACTACTCCAATCTGAAAAAAATAAGCAAGGTTATATTTCTCAGTTAAGCCAGATCATAAACTAAATAGTTCATCATGTCACGTGTACTTTCTCTCCTGGTTGGATAGTGCAGGTCACATTCCTCAATACTAAATCCAGTCCAGGGCGATATCTAGTTTTATAACGATCAAATGTTATCTGACCAGTTTGTGGCCAGTCGTTCTTTGGCTTTCGTCCAGGGACTTCCCATGGTGCCTCCTATAAAAATATTTTTTAAACGCTCATTCATTTACTCTGATTCTCAGTCGCTGGATCAGACATTGCTAATTTACCTGAGGCGCTTCGCTGTATTCCTTAAGCCGCTCTACAGCCACAATATTGGTTTCCACGTCGGAGGTAAATCGTACCAGGATAATTAGAGTTTGTATAATTTGCAACGCGTACGAAACGGACAAGCCGACAAGACCTTGGCTCAAAGTGTCCCTACCCAAAACGGCGAACAAAGCGGCAAAGAATACTACCGAATTTCCTACAGTTTCCAAGCGTACTTGTAACCATCTGAAAATTTTTAATTTGTGAAGCAGTCAAATTTTTAATGAGTCCGAAAATTATACAAACTTAAAAATTGGTTCTTACCTATTTGCACAAACCGAAGCGAATAATGACATTAAGTTCGAATCTACTTTGCGCTCCGACTCCGAAACGAATCTCTCTTGTTGGTTGTACGCACGGATTGTAGAAGCACCTGTTACAGTCGATTAGGGGCCAATTGCCGAAAATCCTGATCCAAGATCACAAAAGCCAAGGCTCTTTATCCAAGAATGCTTTTATCCAAGGGGACAATATTTACCAAGAATACAGTTATCCAAGCTCTCATTGACCATGAGGGTTTCCAGCCAAGAGAGGGAAGTCTTTTATTCTTGGTTTCAGGTAAACTTGGATAAATGTATTCTAGGATAAAGAGCCTTGGCTTTTGAGATCTTGGATAAGGATTCTTGGCTATTGTCCTGCACCCGTAACAGTCTCTCCAAAATGGGAAAATATGGGAGAACGTGTGACTGACTCCAAGCGTTTTAACTGTCTCGAGGTAGCTACGTAGAAACGCTGGATAAAGTAGTATAAACACCCTACAGGAAGTATCACCACCAAGAAGATTGGAGTGCTTAGACTGATCACGACGAGTACAGCCAAAACCTTTAAATTATACAGCCAAACATAAATACAACAATTTTTAGAGAATTGAGCTATAATTAATAAGATCAAGTAACTGAATTAGTGTGTATATACGTACACTGAAAATACTGTTGAGGAGAAAGCGAACATTCAACGGAAGAACGTTGTCCTTGAAACAAAGAAATCAATATCGACCCCAAGACAAACTCTACTTAAAGTGATCTACCAAAAATCGGTTTTCTGATGTCACTGGGCTAATTAGGTATGGAAGGTTAGGTCAACTTTTCTCACAGACCAGCCCTCCTTTTTTCCACACGTAATTAGCCCCATGAATGATCTATTTTTTTAGATCGCTTAGGGTGCAAATTTCTTGTGACTTACTATCGAATCCACGTCACGCGAAAATCTATTCACTATACGACCAGTTGGGGTAACCTGAAAAATAAGACGTTAAATTAATGTCACCATTCAAAATATTTTTTTAAAACTTCAGTTTACATCAAAGAAAGCCAACGGAGCTCGTAGTATCCTTCTGAGCATGTTGAGATGAAGGACATTTGCCGACTTGACTGTTCCCAGTGCCAAAACCAGGGTAGCAAACAGAATTGAAATTGCTGAAAAATAAATTATGTCAACGAGCTCTCAATTTCATGAGCTATTCCAACTATCGATAAAAAATATAGCCAATAATATTGAACCTTGCATGACTCCAAATCCGGCATAAACTGCAATATAAAAATTCCTCTGACTCGCGTCTTGTGTTCCATTTATGATAGGAAGGTTGGTCCACTCAGACAGCCACAAGTTTGCACCTACGGCAAAACCTTGAAACACAATGTATAAGACAGTAGTAATCAAGACCATGCCCCACCCTGCAGCCCTAAAGTAGTCTACGTAAACTGAGGCCTTGACGCCCTCCGTTTCAGCCTTCTCTATCTCAATGAGTTTATCTCCAGTAGAGAGTTCCAAAGCTGCTGAGGCTGTACCACTGGCTATGGACGCGCGAGTCATTTCAGAACTAGAAAACCTACTCCTCCTACCAGAGATTGCAGCCTCAGTGGCCGAAAATTCACTCTCAGAATCTGAAACTATACGCTTCCTCTTGATTTTGGTTAGGTCTCCAATGACGTTTTTCAAGTCCTTCTCTAAGGGTGTTCCCTCCACTTCTGAGACATCTTCTGTAGTTAGGTGCTGTCTTAGAAAGTGTGCAAAGTGCCCCTTTCTTTTGAGAAGCTCAGGGTAACTCCCAAATTCACTAATTCTTCCGTCCGACATTACATAAATGTTATCCATGAAAGGAAGGTAAACCACTCCGTGGGTAACTAGGAGTCTGGTTTTCCTCCTAAGACAGCCCTTGGGACCTAATACCTTCTCGAAAATGTGTTTTCCCACGTGAGCATCCACAGCTGAGAAATTTACAGCAATTTATTAATTTAAAAAAATTTCAAGATAAATTAATATGTATTAATATTTTACCGGACAAAGGATCATCAAAGAGAAACACGTCAGCGTTACTGTAAACGGCTCGAGCTAACGCAATTCTGTGTTTCTGTCCACCACTCAGGTTAATTCCCTTCTCCCCAATTTCCGTCTTGTCTCCAGCAGGAAGCATTGCTAAATCCGGCTTGAGGGCACAGGCTTCAATAACCTTATCATACTTTATGTGATCAAAAGGCTTCCCAAAAAGGATATTATCACGCACTGTAGCATTCTGAATCCAGGCTTGTTGCGCAACGTATGCAATGTCACCCTATAGAGTCAGTGCCATAAAATGAGTTTCATAGACAAGAGCAATTACATTAAATTTCTTTAAATTGGACACTTACTCGAATATTAACTCTCCCAGTGACTTTGTAAAGTTCATTGAGCAACGCGGAGAGTAAGCTGGATTTCCCTGATCCCACTGTACCAACAATAGCGACGAGTTCTCCGTCCTCCACTGTGAAGTTTATGCCTTTCAAAGTATCCGATCCTTCTTCCCAGGCAAAGGTACCATTTTCAATCACTACCGGGTTTGCTGTTTGAGTGATTTAAGATATTCTGTAGTTGAAAATTTTTGAAACTCGAATTTAAAAAATTCTCATACGTTCATTTTCATCGTGAGAGACTGCCTCTATATCCAACTCCTCCGCATTCATGTACTTATTCAGTCTTTTGAATGCGACATGAGCTTGAATGTACGAGGATATCAAGAGCGGCTGTGTAAGAAATCAGATCAATTTAAAATTGAAAAGAATCCTTACAATTACATTCATTACAATTATTTGAATCTAATCAATTTACCAGAAATGCGAGAGGTTGACTCATTATATTGAAAAGTGCCAAAGAGACGAAAGCAGTTTGTGCGTCTAGTACGTGTGAACTGTCAATTAAAGACGTACGTCCCAAAGGTGCACAACGCGACGAGAAACGGAGCGCATCTATTTAGATCAATTTGCATTAGATGTTAAAAGCATTTAAAAACGTAGCTGAAAACAAATTTAGTATAGGTTCCAAAGTTTGGATTAAATCAAATATTGAAGATCAAACCTAATTGACCCCTACCGCCTCAGGCATTTAATCTAAATGGGTCAATAGTTTGTTTAACTGTAAGAGGCCAAGAGCATTCGAATGGGCTATTACAAGCCGTTCTTTGTCTTTAAAAAGTCATTCACTCTCATACGCTGACCGATATATGGCCCAAAAGTTAATCATCTGCACACATAACCAGATAGACAGACGGACAGAGCAAGGTAAATACTCTACAACGCTCAGCTAACGTAATAAATAGTCTATAGATTTTCTGAAAGATTTAAGTTAAATTGGCATTTTCACTTACGTCCATAAAAAGTTCGAGACTGAATTAAGATATGCAGTCTTCTTCAACACTTCCAACTCTTTTTTCCTGATTTTCATCACTTGGTTCTCAAAGCTAGGTTCCCAAGCGTATAATTTGAGGACCTTCATCCCAGAAAGTATTTCATTCATGAGCTTAGTCCTTTTGTCCTTGTTGAACATTTGCTGCTTCTGCAAAATTTGGATTTTCGACGCAATGTAGGCATTCAGAGGAAGAAGGAGCAACAATACAACCAGACCTAGAAAAAGTACAAGTCCAAAGAAATTATACAAAATTTAAAAAATTGCTTAATTCAGAAACTAGAAGTTTAAAGTGTACCTGCTAGCGCTGAGGGCCCCAATATGGTCCACAGGAAGTATAAAGCTACTCCCATAATTGTCGGCGCTGTCCATAATAAGTACCTAAGGAACACCAAAAATATAGGAAAAGGTCCTGATAATTTTTTAATTCACTAGGGCCTTCTATTTTTGCATACCCGGACTGCGCAAATTCTGTGGCATATTGTGCGTCGACAGCCATGTGATTAACGATTTCTCCGACGGATTCCGCTGTAGAAAGTTATTCTCGATAAGAAAATTTTAAAAGCTTCAGTTTTCTAATGAGTAAGTCAAATGTATCAAAGTACCCCGTTTCGCAGAATTCGATAGGAGCAAGGATTTGCGGTAAATAGCACTAACCAAAGCTGATCTGGTTCTTATGCCAACCAAATAAAAATTATGGATTCCATTTGCATTAAATAATGTTCCGATGAAGGCACAGACGAAGAGAATAGTCGCATATAGGAAACCTTTCCACGCGGGTTCATCCGAGCCGACGAAGTTGATCAGAAGACTGTAGAAAATGATTCCAGAAGTTGGAGGAATCGAAAAAACTTTCATACTATTAATCATAAATGCTTTCATCTCACTTCAAAATCACTGGCGACACGAACAACATGAGGTCAGTCAAGCTCCGGAGGGCAAACCCAAACACATATTGCCACCCAAAAGATTTCGCAACGGCAGTAAATACTCCAAATTGCTTTTTAGATTTCAGCTTGGAATATTTCGATTTCGTGCTGTACCCTGGGACAAATGAAGATTTTCCCTCATTTTCAGCTTTAGTAGATCCAGTGAAGATAACATATTTCCTTAAGCCTCTGTTAAGATTTCCCGGCCAGTAGCGATCAAACTTGGCCACAACATTTCTGGACAGATCTGTGTAGTTGAGTTGCCACAAGTCTGAATTTTCCAACGGCTTCCGGAACCCTGTCCAAGCCAGGCTTGTAAACCAATGGAAAAGAATTCGAGAGAGGAAGGAGGATGTAAGCTCGGGGCATGCATTCTAATGAATAAAATGGTTTCCGTTAAAGTAGTTATTTAAATCTTCCAAATCAATTGATAGTTTACCTTCCTAGGCATCTCAGATACAGTCTCCCAAACTGGAGCGACATCACTCCAGCAATGCAGAATTAACTGTCCCAGAACAATTGGGAAATAAACAACTTCCATAGTATACACGATTGGATCTAAGGAAAAAGTGGGGTACTCTGGATCACTGCTTCTGGTTATCACAGACCTGAATCTTATAGCTTGCGCGCTGGCAACCAAAAACCAAAAGGTAAACTGTACTCCAGAGGAACGCACTCCTTTCTTCTTGGAGTAGAGTAAAAGGACTTGAGAGAGAACCTAATCGAGGTAAAATTGAAGCCTTGATGATCATTAGCCTTGACAGTTAGGTTCATGAACAATCTATCAGGAACAACAAAGACTTTGCTTCGTTACCATAGTAGCCGCTCGTATAGCTGGAACGTAAAGGTCAACCGGGAAGTTCACGTAAGATGAGTCCATCCCCGGCAAAATTATTCTGTAGACTAGGATATATCCTGTTTCCAGGTTTACTAAAGTCGAGGACAGCAACAGCTTTCCCACATTCAAAGGACTCCAGGGGATTTCCCTAGTGGTCGAGCTATAGCTCATGTACACATCTGCAACGCTAAATATCGCGAGGAAAATACATGGTGCGAGGGCTACAACACATATGAATTAGCAATGACGAAGATTTTTATTTTCCCGCGAACGTTTAAATTTGAAAGGTTTTTTGTTTTTCAAAGTCAGCTAGTTTAATTTACCGAGCACGGTTCGCTCAAAACAAGGGGTGAAATCTGGGTCATCGGTATTCCATGTAATATCGTTGTCCTAAATTATGTATCCAAGGCTTGATCTATTAATCTGGAATATCCAGCCGATAGAGGCTACTTGAATTTCTGACTCACCCAAAATGCAGATCCGCAGAATTCGTCCATCATTGTAAACGTTTATTAGAACTACAACTGTTCACTGTTAAAAAGTTAAGATGCCCAAGAGGAAAATCGTGAATCCTTGTGATTTCTACATTTCTAGCAAATCATGAAGAGAAAATCATATATTCTTTTACCATGTCAAACAAGTCAAGCTGGAAATGTCATCAAACATCAATTTATATCGTAAGTATGTAGGTGAACGAACATATGAATTTATACACATAAGTAGTCTAGCGATCATGGAACTGATATGGAAAATTTTTATCTGTATCTCTCCGATAAAATTGGTAAAACAATAGGTACGCGATAACCCATAACATGTTTAGACAATCGCCTAATTTGTTTCAGTCGAATGAATGAAATTACAGTAGTTGTGGATTACAGAATATGGAATCGTGGGAAAACAAAAACTGAAAAACTTATCATCGTTGTTTAGATAATGCGTTAAAGTCAAAGCAAACGAAACGAAGCCCGTTCGCACCAACAAGATAGAGAATGGCCAAGGATACATTTACGAGAGGCAAAGTTATACACCTGTCATTGCCGACTATTTTGATCATAAAATCATTCGATTCCACACATTCCACTTTTTGTTTGTAGATACCAAGAAATTGTCACAATACGTTTTTAGTAGCTCATTTTAAAAATTATAAAAGGCTTCCTTAATTCAAATTGATTTATTGCACATCCTGCTCGAATAGTTTTGTGCTTAATGTTACCATGAGCTTTTAATTTATGAAGTTTCTCACAGGGGAAAATGATCAACAATATTAATGTCCTTAGTTGAAATTCGGTGGTAAAATAAACCTAATTTTACTATAGAGACGTATTTAGCTGATAAAAAGCAGGTAAAGGGTTAAAGTTTCCAGAAGAAAAGAATCGAGAAGCTTAGTAGCCCGAATTTCACAACTCTCGTTTTGCATAATACTACATTTTCTATTTGCTATAAAATGCTAATGGTGCCAACCGCATTGTATGGAGCTTGGGGTTTGACTCAGTTAAAAAAAATAAAAAAGGGTAGACACAATACCCCACATGTTTGGGAACATCAAGATCCAAACTAATTAAAATGGGAATTTCCGGTTTAGTTGGCAAAACTAAGTTTAAAAATGAAAGAGTTGTGTACATTCTGTGGTTCTGGTTTTGATGATATTTGAACATTTCTTTTTGCCTGTAAAATAATTGTATGGAGCTTGGGGTTTGACTCAGTTAAAAAAAATAAAAAAGGGTGGACACAATACCCCACATATTTGGGATCATCAAGATCCAAACGAATTAAAATGAGAATTTCCGGTTTAGTTGGCAAAACTACAGTCTGTGGTTCTGGTTTTGATGATATTTGAACATTTCTTTTTGCCTGTAAAATAAGAACTACATATTTTAGCCAATATAAATGCCAACCTATGTCTCATGGAAAATTACTATGAATTGTTAAGTGAACTGGATGATGATAAAATGCTTCGTATCTTTCCATATGTACTCTCTGCTCTAAAATATAGTAGTTTTATAAATAATTAAGTGATATTCTAACAAGCAGTAAGTTAAATTATATATTAGTCATGTACTCATAAGAGTATCCTAGGGAATATAATAAATCAATTTACCAATCAATCAAAAGAAATCAATAGTGCTAATGCACGAAGGAGAACATTATATTATACCATATACGCCCTGGCGTGTTAACAAAGCAAGATGATTTGCATTAATTCATGATACATTTATTTCATCACATTACATATGCAAATGAGGCGAATTCGCGAATGTTTTTGACAGGCCAACCGTGGTTGGATTGGATGCTTCCTGAAAATAAAACAGTTTTACCAGTACCTACTACCTTAAGGGTTAAACTAACTGTGTCAAAAGCAGCAAAATATTTTCTAAAATCAGCAGCTAAAGAGAGTGCTAACGCAAGCTATATGTTCTTAGTTAAAAAAATCAGTAAACCTAGCCCCAAATTTTAATTTAAAAATTAGTCCAGCCATTCAAATGTTATGGCGCGTACAGACACACAGACGGACATACACATCAAAATCAAGCTTTCAGTTACTAATAAAATACACGCTTTTTCTCGATTTAGATGAAATTATTTGATGGCAACACCTCAGGCTTGGGATAATTACAAGGCCCGCAACAGAATTCTCCTAACTTCGGTAGACAATCTGTGGGGGCTTATCTTCAAAATTACTCAAATATCAATATAATGAGAAGTATATATTTAAATTGATTAGGTTGAAGGCAAGCACTATCTTGCTCATCAACGTCCCACTACGAGTTTTACATCGTCAACATAAGAGCCCTAACCTCTCAAGAACTTAGTCGCCAGAACCTAAAAGTAGGAAATAAAAAGTTAGAGTTGAGATAGATTTTAATAATCTGGAAATATTTTATTCCTTATGCCAGTGTATACCTACCTTTCGTACTCACAGTAATTTCACCTTCATTAATTTGTGCTTTTCCCATCCTCATCTTCTGTAAACTAGATTTCATAAAACCATCTTTACGTCATGTCATTTCAAGCCGATTTCTTGCCCACTTTGGCTGCTCTTTATCCTCTATCTGCTCTGCCCATTTCCTGTAACATTCAAACCGTGAAAATTGACCCCGGCTTAAAAGATAAATCCAAATGGAAAACATGGTGTGTTTTTTTAGCCTGCATTTCTGCGCTATCCGCTTACACCACCAACAGTTATATCCAGAAAGGCCCACACTTGGAATTTGCTTGTGTCTCAGCGGTAACTTGCCTATGTTCCATGACAGCCGGTTGGTTATTATGGTTTACATCAGTTAATGCTCCACGGTGCATCCTATTTCTCAATGGAATCATTCAAGTCAAACAAGAACTCCGTATAAGATCAGATCGGAATTTGGGGGACATGCGTGCATCTCGTCGCACTGCATGGATTTCAAAGGGTTTTTTATCTGCTTCAATATGTGTAACATGGTCAACTGCGGTGGGAAGCGGAATTTTTCCATGCTCCCCTTTAAATGCATTTGCAAACGTGAACCCTGGTTGTCACTATGATCTCCCTGTACCAATTAAGCTGGTCAATATGGTCACACAATTTGTGCTTCATAAGAATTTGTGGCAGAGTATAACCATGTCAGGCTCTGTCGTCTTCGTTCACATATTGTCTGGCTGCTACACTTTGACCAAAGTCACCAAGGCATTCGAGCAATTGGAAGCTTTCGATCCAATCATGTACAGGGGACTCCAACTGCTCTGCACCTCATTCAACGACTCCCACGTTGAGGTTCTCTTTCTGTTTTTGTGTGCAGTAGTCTCCATAACTGTATGCTCGTTTTATGCAATCTTTCAAGTGATCAAGCTACACAACATGTCTCGTATTATACTGGTTCCGCTCATCACCGCTCCGCTTCAATGTCTCTTGGTAATCATATATCTTTACGGGAAAGCTGGATCCGTAAATGCCACATCCGTTGCAGCCATCAATAAGATAAAACGAGCAGAGGAAACTAGACGACTTGGAGAAAGAGGACCCTATCTTCTACGGAAGAGAAAGATGAGGCAGAGAATGATTAAGTCAATGGCACCACTCAAGATCGCCTTTGGAGGGAACAACTTTGTGGAAATCAGTACTCCTTTAGTATACTTGAACTTTTGCATAGTCAGATTTGTTGATTTATTGCTAATGGGGTAAATTTTGTACACTAGATGATCTAGTCTAGATCTGTCATCTATGGTATTGAACAGAAAAATTCAAGCTTGATCTTTCCCATTTAGGTAATTATATTCTACTACTAGTAAATATTACTCAACAGAAGCCTAATTACAGTTAAATTTCACAGCTTACAAGGAAGTGACCACATAAATGGCATGTAAGATTCAAGAATATCAGACTTCTAAGTCTAGATCTGTCATCTATGGTATTGAACAGAAAAATTCAAGCTGAAGCCTTGCTGTTGTTTTGTTTATGTGATACTATACTGCCTTATCTTTGATCTTTCCCATTTAGGTAATTATATTCTACACTAGTAAATATTACTCAACATAAGACTAATTACAGTTAAATTTCACAGCTTAGTTTTATTCATAATTCAGAATTTAATATGCCTAGTTTTTGGCCACAGTCAAGATAAATAAAATAAAACTTTGAAAGATAATAAAAAAAATGAAAGTAACTATGCTAATTTCATAGCCAGTTTGTGGGAAAGCAATTGTGTTCTACAAAATTGTAGAGCTCCCTATTGAAGCACGTAAAAAATTATGCAATTTTTAAAATAGCATTCATGATGCATAAAGTACCTGCGAAATACGAACCTGTTTTTCATGTTTGCACTGGCAGGTAGATTCTTCAAGGTCAATTGCGATGGCTCAATATCAGAATACGGATGAATGGCTTGCATCTCCTATTTAAATCCAAGCCATTGGATCCTTCCTTCCTTTTAGTTTCAGTTAGTATTTAATTAGTCTTTCAAACTTTTTATGAAGGACGGTGTAATTATGAAAGTTTATGAAGAACCATTTTAAAATATATTGTAAAGCTTATTTTGTTTTATCTTAGGTTATATTCGTATGCTGAAAAATGAATTTGCATCACTGTTTGTCAGAGAATGACTGGACAGTATTAGCAAATGACGCAGCATAAAATGCAATATTTGCAAGAAATAACATATCATTTTCACATGGATAATTTCATCCATTAAGTTTATTTATCCCCCCGATTCCGTAAAATTCAATATAGTTCAGCATATGAATAATATGACTTTTGGTAGAGCCAGAGTCACACAAATTGATAGTCACTCTCTACACAAGTCTCCAAATGGTTATCATCTACATTGTAGATGAAATACTGCGTCGTGATGTTATTCCCTTTAAGTTCTTTCCCTACAGAGACCAAACCACTGAGGACGATTTTCTCTCCCCCTTTGACCTGAGAATTGGCGACAGCTCGATCATACATAACTTTGGTGGTACCCTCGATAAGTGCCAACTGGCGCACTCCTAGTCCATTGGCGTCCTTACTGGGGATTAACTCGTTCTCCCACCTGATAAGTCTATTATCGTCGGCTTGAACTCGACAGATGGATTCCGGGTCACATCCTTCCAACCTTATGGCTATGATTTTGCCTAGTCCACCTAATTTCATAAGAAATAAATCGTTTTTTAGATTAAAATAACTCTTCTTCCATTATACATTTTTAATTACCACAGCTCCTTATTCCGTGCACCAGGGGAACTTGAGACTTGTAATTGGGTACAGAGTCAGGGAGAATTAGGTTGATCCTATTTCTCAGGTTAACTGGCAGCTCTTCAATTTGACCAGAATGTACAAAGAATAAGACCTCGCCCAAAATAACAAGTAGGAAAAGTGAAAAACGTTTCATAGTTGCTAATTTTATTATATTCACTCAAAACTTTGCTATCATAGAACCTTGTCTGGAGTAATATTCGGTGGAGGATCGGAACACGAATGCATTTTAAAACTGAGAGTGAGATGCTTAAGTAGCATTTGATGTAAGTCCGGTCCGAAAAGAAATCTAGTCAAAAACAAACATAAAAATTTATAAATTGTTTGTTATTTTTTTCTCACGACAAAAATATAAATTACACGCCCTTTTGTTTGGTATACAACTGGTTAGTCTGCGCATATTTACGTTACGTAACTAAAACTGCAAAGCCAGTATTGATTTTGAAGTGTTTGTCTGTACGCACCTAAAGAGCATCTCAACTTGCAATGTAGGCCGAAACTTATCCTTAACAGGGACCGGTATTCCCACTAAATTTGTGATTGGATTACGGATTGCGGATTA
>JAANSQ010002238.1:0-12494 GCA_036850885.1 Lepidocyrtinus dapeste | reverse complement strand
AAGCTATGTCTCTATCTGCTTTAAAGCATTTATTCAGGTTTACTTTACTATTCTACTTCGAATTCTTTAGACTGTTGTAATTGTCGGTGGATTGGCTTCACAAAAGCAAGAAAGGCTGCTTCGAGGTAAACCTGACGTGGTAATTGCCACCCCTGGACGGTTATGGGAATTAATTCAGGAAGGAGATCCACATTTGTCGACAATTAATCAAGTGAAGTAAGTTTGCTATCCTAAACTTAAGTTTTTATCTAAACGACCCATTATACTTATTCAGTTACACTTTTTGTGTATAGGTATTTAGCTATCGATGAAACTGATCGAATGGTGGAAAGAGGCCATTTCCAAGAACTAGAGGGCATTTTAGGAACCCTTAACCGAGACCAAGTGTACAAGGAAAATCGACAAAATTTCATATTTTCAGCTACATTAGCCTTCACCCATGAGCCTCCCCAGCGATTGAAAAAGATTGGCAATAGAAAAATCAAACAACAACCAAAAAAATTATCGTCTAAAGACAAACTTAAACAAATTATGGAAATGGTTGGAGTCCGTCCAAATCCTAAAATTGTAGACATTACTACGACAAAAGGGACATGCGAAACTTTAACCGAAAAACAAATTACGTGCTCGCAAAACCATAAAGACTTTTACCTGTATTACTTTCTAAAGCTGCATCCTGGTCGGACTATAGTGTTCTGTAATAGCATCAATTGCGTGAGAAGACTTACAAATCTTTTCTTTTTGCTGGAGTGTGGCGAAGTGCTCCCTTTACATTCAGACATGCATCAGAAACAAAGACTTCGGAATTTAGAACGTTTCACTGCAAATGAAAATGGTATCCTGATTGCGACAGATGTAGCGGCTAGAGGTCTGGACATACAGAATATAAATCATGTCATACATTACCAAGTTCCCAAAACTGCCGAGAGCTATATTCATAGAAGTGGTCGAACTGCGAGGGCCTTTAAGGGTGGCCTTGCTGTTTTAATGGTGGAACCCACTGAAACTACTTTAGTAAAGAATATTTTCCGCTCACTTGGCCGAGGTAATTGATCAAAATTTTAAATCTGAAACGTATATCATATTATTCATCTTGCTTCCTCAATTACGCAGATGAAATGCTTGAACCATTTGACGTGGATGGAAAGACATTCCGGGAACTAAAAGGGACTGTAGAAATGGCAGGCAAGGTGGAAACATTTGAGCATAGTGTCAGGAAACAGTTGGCTGATCATAGTTGGATGGAGAAAGCGAAAAAGGATATGGACTTGGCATCTTCATCTGATGAAAGTGATGAGGACAGGTCAGTATAATTCTGTTTGCATTAATTGGACTTTCAGTACCAAATGTATGTTGGTATTTGAATATCAAACTATTTAATACTCTTTTACAGTGGGAAAGTAAATCACAAGAAATCCCTGTTAAAAGCCAGGAAGCAGTTGGAGAATTATAAAAAGCAATTATCACAATTGCTTGTGAGTAACTCTTCACTTTCTTTCTTAAAGAAGTCGTTAGAATCTGTGTAGTTTAAGAAAAATTAAAACGCATAAATATAAATAAAAACATGATATATGATTGAATAAAATTTATGAAAGTCGTAATTATTTTAAACAAAAATCGGGTCTTGGCTAAAAATAGGGTCCGACTCCATGTTGTTTCTGGAACTCTGCAAATATTTTAGTTGAGAGTAAAGGTTGGGGCAAAGTGAGACTTTGCATGCTGGGTTTTGGTTTCCTTTGTTAGGCAGTAGGTTCCAAACAACTTTCTCCTTGAGAGAAAGTGATTTCTTGTGTTCAACTTTTTCCAGCGTTTCTATCTTTTTTGTGATACTTTGTTTAAGCTTGGAGAATTCCTCAGAGAGGCTCTTAATGTTTTCATGGACTGCATTGATTTCCTCTAGAGGAAGAGCTCCAATAAATAAGTATACCATTGCAGCCTATTTAGTATAACAAAGTTGGTCATTTACTTTGTATCTCGTTTACGTAAGAAATATTTTAAAGGACTATCCACCTGAGTTGCTTCCTCGATGATTTTACCCTCCATATCAATCTTTCTGGCAAAATGACGGAGATGTTGAAGATAGTCCTCTGGAGGGATGCATTTCTCAGCAAGAAATAATCTATGTGAGGCTTTCGTCATTTTTGACAGCCAACTTTGTACCTTATTCCTCCAAGTTAGATATTTTCTATGACGGGATCTAACAACCAGCTTGTTCTTTTCGTTGTTCAAATTTTCCAACGATTTATTCCGAAGCGCAAGCTATCAAGTAAATTAAGAGTTTTCGTTTTTTACCCCGGAGGATTACTTAAAAAATTGAGCAAACTTGAATTACAAATTTTATATTATGAGCCTCTTCCTCCATCACTTTATCAGCTTTATCGCAACAGATTAAGGCATCTCCACTCTCTCTTTGGACCATTGTCGAATCACTTCTACAATTGCAATAATAGTCTGGTTCATGACTGGTATTACGTAAGGTGATCACTTTGAACTGGGGTTGCTCTCGTTCTTTTTTTTAAATAAAAATCAAGGCTTGATGATTCATAGATTTATGATAAAAGGCATAATTTAAAATAATTCATACGCCGAGCAATCCATATTGTTTGAGCTGCTTCCACCAGTTTCATTTGTAGCAGAAGATTTTCTTGCATAAGTAAATCCCTTTAAATAAGAAGACGTCTCGGGAAATAATTAAGTAGACAGAAATAATTGACAGTTGAGCTTTGAACTAGCATACTTAAACGCATCTTTCCTTTCGTCAGTTACATCCCTTATTGGTGAAGTCGAATGGTCGGGGTCACCTTCATAAAGATGTAGAGGAAAAATTGCTAAGCCAGAATTAAAGGTCTTCGTTCCAGTATCCATTTTCAAGGATTTCTCACATGATGGGCAAGCCGTTGTTCTGTTAAAGAAGGTACGAAAATTTATGTTTAATGCATGAAATGAAATGACAAGTCAATTTAGATTGAACCTGCTAATCAAGAAGTATTCCAAACAGTCGTGGTGAAATACGTGTCCACAAAATGTAGCCGAAATTTCACGGCTGGAAGATAAAGTACCTTGGCATAACTTGCAACGAAACATTCTCTAGTTCTCTTATTGCCCCAAAGTATAAGTTTATTTTTCGGCTTTCCAATTTCCATGTCCCGCTAGGAAATGATCAAAGTTTTTGCCTGCGTGTTAAACTTTCTGTTAAATTGTGATGATATAAAAGTAAATGCATATGTACTATCCGGTTTTATCTCGAGTTATAAAATAAAACATAAAGAAAGTGAACTGTAAATTTGCAGCGTGGGTTTAGCTTAAGGTTTATGGCATATTATTAGTTGAGGTGGCCAATAAATTGGATTTAATTTGTTTCTGTCATTTGCCGATTGAGGTAAAGTTGACATTGAAAACTAGGCAGATAAATAAAATGATTTTTTCCTGAGTAATGTAAGATTAGATAAGTAAAAGTCCTTTCAAGATAACTGTGCCCCTGGCCTATTTATGATGAACTCAACTGAGTGAGTGAGTAAAAAATAATAATTAGAAAAGTCATGAACAAATGGTTGGTTGATTTTCTTGAGATAAGCCAGATATTCGTTATTTTGGCATTCGTAATTAGTACAATGATAATCTACTTTATCTCATTATGTGTTCCAATTCAAACTGATCAACTTGATGTGGTATACCCGTTAGAAACTTGTCAGCTGGAGAGTGCGCTTGTCCAGATTTTGTTTATATCAATGAAGTTCTTATCAAGAATAATTGTAAATGTAAGTTATCCGCCGTATCAAATGAAAGGCTAGTTGTTGTTGTATCATAATGCTTATCAAAGAGTCATACATTCTCCAGTAATTGAAAAACACGACTTAATTACACAAACAAGAAACGTCAATCTTAAGCAGCCGTGGGTGGGGCTATGTGAGAATGAGTTTTTGGAGCATACCTACTTACATGCAATATTTCCGTGACGATGGTTTAGTTGTTATCTTATGTTTGTATGGTTTAGTGACGGTTAAAGAGTAAATGCGGTGAAGCATAACGTCCAATATTCAATGAAGTACATAAATCAATGACTGCATGATCAAACGATTTTTGAAACTGAAACAATAATTATTTATTAATAAATATCACTGGCGAACATTATGATTGTCTTATAAATATCGATTCGACTTCAAACAGTTTTCCTACTTCTTGCACGATAAACTTTTTCCACAAGACCTTTCCATTGATCTTGTAAATCCTGCAATTAGGAAAAAAGGTATTTGTTACCAACTACCTTTGTAAATGTTTTTAAATCACAATATTCCCAAAGCCTTGTAGAGATTTATTACGTACCTCAATTTTCTTGTCCACTGCGGAAGAGTCGAAAATGGAAGCCCTAAGATTTCTGGCGGATGCTAAGATCTCAATAAATTCTAGTCGCTTTTCCTCCCGTTCAGTGACAAGGGAAGGATACAGAATGTCAAAGTCAGGCCCAGTGACTTTGGTTTCACCCAGTCTTCTCATGTAGTCATTATACCACAGTTGGAAGTTCTCCAGTCTTCTTAAAAACTTTCCGTAAGACTCTTTAACTTCAATGAGAAGAGAGCGCTTCACTTTCACCTCCTGCAAAAGTTGTCTTTCCCCTTCAATGAGATCTCTTGATTGTGAAACTAATCTGCTAATATCTACGATATAACTGTATGGCCGGATTTGTGAGAGGAGTTTACTTATATCTGAACTTTCACCGTTTACAACGTTTTTGTCGGTATGCTCACGATGGTCTTTTTCCAGCACCGAAAGTATACTTTGAATTCCTTTCAAACGAAGACTAAGTCCGCTCTCGTCTTTGACTAGATTCCGTTCTACTTGCACCAAACGTGTTTTTATCACTGTGAATCGTGACAGTCTCTCCTGAAGACAACCTTGTAGGCTTTGGTAAGTTATACTAAAGTTTTTCAGAGCTTCAATCTCTCCACATATTTCTTGATCTAAGGAGGCAATTGCCTTCTCCAGCTCGTGCACTTCTCTTGTCATTTTTCTTTCGACGGAAGTAGGCAAAACGATTTCGGTGTACCTCATAACTGCCTCCATGTTCTACATCATGTGAATTTAATGAAATATTTTATACTTGTGATATTCATGCATTTAAAATGCTTTTGGGTCTGAATTTCTTACCAATTTACAGCGTTCCAGTAGCTCTCCAAGACTATCTTCCACTTCGCTTCGAAAACTCCTTATCTTATCCAGAGTCAGGGTAATTGCAGGTAAGTCCGCTTCCACTCTCTCCAAAATGACCGGTAGCTCCTCAAACTTTACTTGGTATTCTTTTAGCACCCTCCTTGTTTGTGAACACAGTCTATGAAACGTATTTAACTTTTCATTCGCACCGTCGTCCCCATTATTTTCATAGTGTACGGGTGAAGCTGATGACAAAGAGGATGGAGATGTTGACACAGATTCGTTTTGATATTCGCTACGAAGAAAATTGACATTCACGTAATCACTTTCATGATAACTGTGATTTACACAAGGATCACTCTGTTTACACTGATGATTCATCATGGCAAAACTGTGGTCAGCAGCACCAGCATCACTAGCACAAGTGTTCACTCCCTGCCTGTCGCTTGGACATTGTTCCTGAGCCAAACACAAGCATGAGACTTTTTGAAGTAAACAGTAATTATCTTCATCCTGTGACGAATCAAGAAGCTCTGGGAGCGTCTGCTTCTTCGACTGCTCCCCCTGATCCATAATTAATGCCTTTCTTGGGCGAACCTCGCTTAAACTAAACTTCGCCTTCACATCCTCTGGAAAAACTAGTCTCGTGTGAGAAACTACGCAAGAGAATGGTGCAGCACCTTTCGTCTCTGGAAACTGGTTACCTACTGGTCTCTCCTGCAAAAGTAAATGACATTTAAACGGAGAGAGAAGAAAACGAATAAATGCAGAAACGCTCGGTTTTTTTTTCTTTCTGATACTTTAGCTCATTTAACAGGACGGCAGGTGGAAATCCATGCTTGCATGCTTCACCATATCATCGCACAGAAAAGTGCGTTCTCTTTTCATAATTTCTTCTGTGGATGATGATGTGATGTGTGCACTACACAAACAACGAAACAACCTGAAGCTTCTACGTGATTGCGGAGAACGCAACGTAATGAAGGAAAAATACGCGTTTTGCATGCACATCAAACAATTATTCAACAATGCAACAAGAAAAATGATAAGACAATATACAATATTTTACACCTTTTCCTTCACTCGCTGAAACTGAAATGGTACTAGAAAGAACAAAACTTACGAATTGTATACCAATGTACATGGTTCCTTTGATTGTTCCAATCCATTTTACAGTTCCTTCTTCAGGCTGATTGTGCACGATGGCAGAGACTCTAAGCCCCTTCTTAAGTCCATCCAGCTCGCCTGAGTTAAGAATAGCCAAAGCCAAAAAAGATTTTTATTTTTAGCAAAGTCCACATACTTATTTTGATACTTTAAGGGCTTTACGCATGTAATGCTAAGAACAGGAGGATAATAATAGTGATGTTAATTCCCTTAAAAAAATGAAACGAGTACAAAGGTTTGTATCATCATGCTTTATACGTTTTTTTTGTTAAGAAGGAGTGATAAAACACAATAATAATCGGACTGGTATGCGTTATATGATTATGATATGTTGGTTGATGAGGGAGGATGTATTTAGGCGAACTTATGATGCAAAACAGGATCTGTACAAAAATGGGCTGAGCTTTTGGTACTACCCCTACTTCTCTAAAATTTGATCTTGATGATATGATGATCATTATTATCAACTGCATGCTGAGCTTTGCCTCTATTTCCCTGGCCGATTATTGCCACGTACTTAAAAAAGTATCTTACAAAAATGGGATATTTATTCGTTTAAAGAAAAAAAAGTAAAATAGTTTAACGATGATTATCTTTGACGGTGGTGGTGGTGTGGTGTGCTGATATTAGTATGATGGCTGATGGTTTTGGTATTAGGAGGGGTATGTGCGTATAGGTACATATTTCCAAGTATGACACATTCCTTTCACTATTTCATGCATTTATAAAAATATCTGTAACGACGACGTGAGAGCCTCTGAGCGCTAACATAGGCCAAAAACATTGCTTTCGGCTATGAAAATGTTTTATGTATGTATTTTACACAGCAATTTTTCTTGAAGAAATCCACATTCCATAATATCATATCATTCTAAATGTAAAGCAACAAAGAAGATTGTTGTAGGCCAGAAAAAGAAATATGCGAGCGATAAATGAGCTCTCTGCTATTTGTGCAGGTTGCTTCAAGAGGTACTTACTGTACTCGATCACTTGTCTTCTTAGGAAGTTCCTCTGACTCATCCTCAGCGTGCCTTGCAGAATAAATGATGATGTTGATGGACCCGACGAACAACTCGTGAAATGCTTGAGTGCTTATGTAACAATCGTTTGCTATTTATCAACAATATCAGATCACAGTAGAGAACAGGCGAGGCAGGCTTTGATTTTTCAGGATACGTTAAATTGCGGTGTGGTACCAGAACAAAAAAAGAATTATTGGAGTTAACACACTCTTGCTGTTTCTACACTTACTTACGAGCTAGAAGAGGTTCTGTCCGTGGAAAAAATCAACAATTTTTATTTTTACTTCACTTTTGCTTAGGTACATTGATTTCACAGAGAGAGGTCCGTTTCTCTTCAATGACTCCGTTCCTGAATTATGCAGATTTTGCGTTTCGAAATCAATGCATTTTTTTACGACCGAAAATGAGTAACGAACAATAAAGCACAGAACTAGTCCTTTGTCCATATTTTCTACATTCTTTTTTCTCACTTTGGGTATATCGATGTTATGATGATGTAGATCACTTAAAACTTAAAAGCTACCGATTTTAAAATGAAATCCTTTGTTCAAACCTAATCTCAAAGATTTCACTTTACAACGGAGAGTAGTTGCAAAATATTTTTGTGTAGTTTTTAGAGAGCTTCAAAGTGAATCTGTTTTAGTAGCGGTGTAGATAATACCGATACAACAATAAAAAAAAACTCCTGAAGAGAACAGAACGACCCATATCCATCGTCATTTCATTATGTCAAGTATGCACTTTTTATTGCTCAATTTTTATGGAGCGATTTAGGGTGCTTGTTGTGCAGTTGTGAATGAACTGCACGCTATAATTATATATACTACCATAAAATTAAAGTTTCTGCGAGTTTCTGTTCCCAAACTTGAGATTTACGTTGGGTCGGAGCAGAAGGCAAAAATCACGCCATTTATATGGAACAAGAAATGGTCTTAAATCTCAAGTGTTTGACAATCCATTATTTTCTGAAGGGAGATAAACGTTTGGCAGTAGGATTAGTAAGTAGGTTTATGAGGATTAGTTGATTTTATGAGTTTCGAATAAATTGCACAGTGCCTCCGTGACATGTAAATTGCGTGTAGATTGCCCAATCTCGGGAATGGGTATAGATGTTTAAATGAATTATATAGTCAGGAATGCAGTATCTCTCGTCGACGGATTACCGCTACCACTAGCCAAGATTTTACGAGATTAGGTTGAACGCTGCACATGTACAGTTTTTCACGCTAGAAAACTTAAACAATTTGCGTAGGTGTAATGACTTGATTACTTCGTAAGATAAACGTTACTCTTAACAGTCTTAACCCGAGTTTCTTTTTTCTAAACTGTAAGAGCTAGGGAGTATTTTTAAAAGTAAAAATGACTCTTAGACTTTCAATTACTGCCCCGAACAGTTTTATCTGGTAATAATGTGAACTCGAGGAGATTTCACCTACCGTCTCAAGCCTAAGTTGAATTTTATCTGATGCATAATCTAAGTTCACGTTTGATGTCGTGATGATAATGAACATATCTGTAATGTCAAAATTGGTTCTTTGAACTTGAGTTATTTAATCCAGAGGGTTTGCGTTTGCTTGTGAAAAGGAAGACCTATGGAAGGGTTAAAACGTTTCCTTCAGGACAGAATAATGTCTACCATAAAAATGTAAATTAGCTGGGTTAAAGTTAACACTGAAGTGTTGTTCATGCTGCATAACCCAGTAGCCTGTAGCACTGAACCTTTACGGAGTTTGAAGAATAAAGAATGTATTTATTTTTCTTTGGGTAAAATGATGACGGTAATTCTGTTCAAAGACTAAAGAACATGGCATAAGTAAACGAAAACATAATCCTCAAAAAGGTATGTGTTCGTGTTTGGACATGATAAAAAATTACTGTTTGGTTTACCGGCCTACAAGGAACTTTAAATGCTACTAGTCATGCATGATGATGTTTGCGCACCAAAAACACATTTTTATGTAGTCCTGTTTCGTGTTGTCATTTTATAGTACATTCTTTGGAAATTAAGGCAGTTAACTTGAAAAATGATTGCCTTCATTTTGTATACATTCCCATTCTTGCCTTCCGTGTAGTTTGATGTTGCCACATTTTGTTTATTCTGTGGACCTAATTCATTCAATCCAGTTTCATCCATTTCCATACAGAGAGTCCCTCCTCGGCGAAAATTATCTTGATGCGTAGGAGGTTTGAGTAAACCACATGAATAAAGCAGATTCTTGATTATGCCTCGCTGCATTTTTCTACAGAACGAAATGTCTTCTGCGATGGACAAAGACTTATAAGGAGAGGAAAGGAAGTAAAAAAATTAAGTCCGTAGGGAATGCAGTTTCTGTAAATGACTCGAACGCATCAGATCGTGAAATCGTTTCATTACTTTTAAAGAAATAGCAGGTGCAAAATGGTCGGACATTCCAATTTACAAGCTTATTAACATTCACAAAGCTTATTTCTAAACACCTTTTTCTCACATCCCTACAATTTTTATCTGTTAATTTACAACATCTATAATCATTCTAATTGAATACTATCAATGAAGCATGAAACCCCCACTTTTGTTTTAATTTTATAATTGCTAAAAATTATGCTTGAATACAAATCGTCATACAATCACAAAGAAACAGAAAGAGGAAATAGGATAGGATAATATACTCATTAATATGCCAAGGGCAAAAATCTATTGTGGTTTTTTTTCTTCAGATAGATAAATCTTTCATGATATTGGTGCGTGCTGTGCGAAGATGAAAGCTCAAGCTAAAGGTTGCGCAGTGATCAAGATTATTTTGCTTTATCCTTATGCTTGACGCGTGCAGCCAGTAGTTTTTTCACTGTATAAAATCCTGGAGAATTATTACCGCTGATTGTTGAAATGTTGACGTTATTTCGATTATTTCTACTGAATAGCATACAAAAAGTGAATATGGATGGAATACCCATGGCTCATTTTATGATTTCATAAAGGAAGTCGCAGGTGCCCACTCTTTTTGTAAGGTTGCATCATCGCATATCTTATCATAGTCAATACCAAGAACGTTCATCCATATCTAGTTTGCGAACGTCTTTATGTTATTCTTGGAAGTGACAAAGCTACCGACACAGAAGGACAACTATTTTACGTACACAGGAAAAAGAGTCTGTTAAGCAGAAGCTGGAATAAATTCAGTATCTATTTCGCATACTTATACCTCCTCTACCATAATTTATTTCAGTTCGCAACATTACGCACAAATTTGAGGTCGTTTGCATTGCAAAACCATTTCATGCAAAAACTGGTCATTACGACCTCCAACATAAGGAATGACCTTTGTGGCATTGCGAAGTTTAATTAGCATCGAATATTGAAAGTAGATGAGTTTGAGTAGAGCTCAATAAACGAATACACATGAAAATAGGCATAGCAAGCAATGCAATGTAGCAATGTTATATTAGTAAAAAATAACATTAATCTGTTGTGAAGAATCATTTTGCTTTGAGCAGACAACATGGAAAATCAAATCTCAGTTGAATCTTCCTCGTCTTGATGTTGATTCCGTTTGCGGTTCTACTTGTCTAGCTTTACCGTATATTATGCATATTTCGATCATAAAAATCTGTCCAATGATTCACATCGTATTTACTGAGAAATATATGAGATTGTGTTTATGCTATAGCAGCTCTGGCTTTCATTATCATAATCATATTCATAATGTTCCAAAAAACTCTCACCGCTTAATGATAAGATTCACGATCAAACGATATACGAACAGAAAGGAAAAAGGTATCCATGAACCGTGTTCCCACTCTTTGACTTGTTTTTAGATTTTGTGGCTTCCTTCCATTTAGTTATCTTTCAGCATCAGCTCATGAAGAGCATATCGTTTGGTGCTGATGCTAGTTTTGCGTGTTATTGCATCTTATCATAAATTGGGGATTAAAGCAGGACAAAATTGTGCTTGTCAGCAGAACGAGGAGTTTTGCATGGGTAATTTTGCATTTGGGGTTTTTGTTCGTAGTCATTTTAGCATTGATACTGTTTGCTGGACAAAATGTGCACGGTGTTATCTTACCTTTCCGAATCAATATTTTCTGCCGAGAATTAAAAAAAATAATTTGACATGCCGCTCGAATCGATTTTATAATTACAATGTTATTTGTGACTAGGGTTTCTTTTGCGATCTGAAAACTGGAAAAATTAGTTGCAAGTATTGGTGTTCATCGCAAGATTATTTTTTTTGCCAAACGGGGCAAAT
The DNA here is from genome assembly GCA_036850885.1 of Lepidocyrtinus dapeste. Classification (NCBI taxonomy): domain Eukaryota; kingdom Metazoa; phylum Arthropoda; class Collembola; order Entomobryomorpha; family Entomobryidae; genus Lepidocyrtinus; species Lepidocyrtinus dapeste. Next base: position 931 of record JAANSQ010002238.1, on the reverse strand, counting down.
CGGTATAATTGGAATAAAATATTTTCATGTGGAGTTCAAAAACAACCGGAGCTCATGGATTTTTCTGATCTGCTAAGTTTGGTAAGGTCATTTCGAGTTGACAGAAATTACTGACTTCTATGTACATACTTCTGCTGAAACAATTTAGAAGCTGTAAAATCTCTAGGGAATTTATTGCGCCTCTCAAAATTCTACACTATATGACCATCTAAAATTTTATTTCTCGTTTCATTTATCTCCTTTACAGATTAGGCAGTTTGCCATATTTGGCCTGACTCTAGGCTTGGCACTGGGCTTTTTCCTTTTCACCATTATTGTTATCTTGTATGCCACCAGTTGGGTCGTCATTGCCGGCTATTGTCTTACAACGGTGCTGATTAGTGATGGCAGTATAGAAAGCCGAATGGCTGCGGATGCTCAACAAGCCAGGAAATCAGAAGCTAAGTCAAGAGTGATGCTTAGTCCTTCCTCGGACGCAAACAAATTTTATTAAGTTCCCTTTAAATCATTTTCCACACATTTTTTCAAGGGAAAGTTGTAAAATGAATCCATACATCTCAATGATTTTTTTCTAGTCTTAAGGAAAATGTATAAATTAAAAAAAACTAAAACTAGTTATGAAACCTTTGTTTACTACTTTGTCGCTTTAAAATAAAATAAAACTGCATGAAGCTCTTTCTATCTTACTTTCCGGGCATCAATAGCTTCTATGTATTTTTTGTCGAATTTTGGACTACATTTTAAAGACTTAATTTTTAGCCATACTTATTATCATTCCACATAATCCCAGGAATGAAGTTCGAGTAGGAAATTTTCGGTAAGTTTTCTATTCCGTACATGAGTAAGCGTGTGGTTTGATCTTGGAATATTATTTTTTAGGACTACTGGTAACTAAGTTACCAAAGGACTTATATCATTGGTTTCCGGCCGT
>JAANSQ010002237.1:0-12501 GCA_036850885.1 Lepidocyrtinus dapeste | reverse complement strand
TGTAAAAATGCACATTTTTTCTTGTACACTCCAAACTGCGAATTGCAATGTCAACTTGATTTGGAAGAACACAAGAAAATTATACGATATCGTTTAGTTACACCGAACTTCTCATAAGAGTTATGTTTTTGACGCTTGTTTACTCTCGTTGACAGTATAAAGCAGTGGTAGTTAAAGTGCGCAAAGCTTAATGAATCCTGTCGAGACAAAAAGATGACGATTACGATAACATTCGGAATTTGCTTAGATAAGATATGAGCCGAGAAGATGTATGTGTTGCTGAGAGCATAACGTGCAAGGGAAATAGTGAGAATAGTAAGACAAGGTAAGCGAGAAGATATACTTAGTGACAACTATTTCAGGTTACAGGGCGCTTTCAGGAATTTTTCTCTCAAGAAGAAAAATGTCACTTGATTCCATTCCATTCCTGAAGAAAAAAACTACGGTAAAATATGCCATGCATGAACTTAAAATTTAAGTAATGCACGATGTTGATAAAATCATAAAATATGTATTATTTTCCCAGTCTCAAGAAGCCCCAATTAAAAAATGTCCTGAGGACTTAATGAAAGCGAAAGTGTGAGTAGGCAAATATACTTGGGTTTCAACCTGAGAGCAAACATCTCACTCATCGTTTGCCAAGTAATGGCTAGTGACAAAAAATAATTACTCGATGGCAAAAAAAGAAAAATTAATCCCTTTCTTTAGTGCTCGTAATACGCACAACTCACTTCCCATCATCGTTTAGAGAAAAATTTGAGAAGAATGATGAGATAAACAAACATCTTGAATTAACAAAAAATGTAATAATTTGCTGTTTGCCGTGTGGAGAGTGGCTCATGAGAAAATGAATGACACTCGTCTATTATTTACGAGGATTTGAAGAATAACGAGCGAATGATGCAGTTTTAAGCTTTCGTGCAAACGGGGTTTAAAACCTTTCTTGCATTTAAAACCTGAGCAGTAAAAAGAATGATTTATTGTTGTCTGAAGTACGTCGAAAAACTAAAATGATTATGCCAGTTTCTCTACATCTTCTATATCCTCTAGATCATTTAACTACTGCCAAAAGTTGCTGTTTAGTGACACACTCGTCTTATTTAAGATAATAAGTAGTTTCAGTTTAATATCTTTTATGAACTGACATTGTATGAGTCTGAGTAATTAAAAAAGAACACAGTGAAATGAATGAGTTGCAATAGATGCAATGAAATGCATTGTATGCATGTAGGATAATAAAAGAGAAGAGGGAAATTAAGTATTATGTTACTGATAATTTCGAGATTACATGAGGAGAAATACTCACAAAAGAAAAGGAAAGGGAACTGGCATTTCAAAAGTATGAACTCTATTTGCATATAAAATTACCTGACATTTTATAAAACCTAAAATAATGGTGGGAAAAGATGAATGCCTGAATGGGACAAGATGTAGTGATGTACCCTGTGGTGATTTTGATAACGATTTTGTCATTTCATGTTGTATGGATTATGTGACGGAAAAGGTGGACTGACCGGATGCAAATACGTTTGAAATGATCCAAGTGAACTGTAAAATATGAGGTTCTGATGAAATTTTTGGGGAAGTGAAAGAGGAAAATTCAAGTTACTAACATAATGAACACATTTTTCGACTCAAACACCTTTTTAAATACTTCAGTTTTCCTTATGCATGCAATTTCCAGTTGGGAAATAATATAATATTTTTGGTCCCAATAGGGTGATTTTAGTAGTTAAGTCATTTTTTTCAAAATGTTTGTAAAAGGTTAGAGGTACTGTACTACTATTTTAAACATTTTTTAAACTCCAAGGAAAAACTTGCATGATTTTGCAGACTTTTCGGAAATGATAAACAAATCTCGAATTACCTATTACACAGATCTTCTTCAGATTTGGGTGTAAGCCTAAGTATAATGTGATTCTTGTCAAAAATGTCAGTTAGACTTAAGACGTAACTAGCGATTTTAGAATTGCATAGATTACATTATACTAAATTACTTCGCTTCCATGAATATTCCTTGAATTCCCTACATATCCTATTTAATATTTCGACCATCCTTCGATCCAGATTGAAAACAGATATTAACTTTTTGCAGCTTTAATGCATTTGGGATTGGTTCAACACATTTATTTCCCTATTTCAAGGTTGTGGTCTCAAAACATTATTAGAAAAAGAGTTTGTACTTGCTCCGCCAAATATAATTTTTTGAGATAATAAGCATCCTCTCTGTTAGATTTATTCAATATTTCATATTTGTTGAAAAATATGCAAGGTCATGTAAGCGCGTCATTAAATTACGTAAGTGAAGCATACATAACGCGGCAGTATTTTTTTTATAAAAATTGGCAGAGAAGATGATGATTTTGATTCAGTTTTTAATCAAATCATTAAAGTCCAATGGCAAAGGATTGGATTAATGATCAGTGCGACGTAGCCAATTAAGGGATTTCCTTCGTCTTTTTGATTTATGAACATTGGCATTTTTTCATAATATCAGAACCACAACTTTTTGCTATTTGGGATTTTAATAATATTGACGTTTGGTAGGGAAATAGTTCCTTCCGATTTCTATCTTGATTTATTGCGTTTTGCGTTTGACGGGTTTAGCTACCACTTGTTAGTTTGGGTACTAAATGTTGGAGTTAGGGTGGAATAGTTTTTTTTTGGTGTGACCAGAAGTTATCTTTGTAAGCAGAAAACTGGTAATGATTTAAAGNTGTTGGAGTTAGGGTGGAATAGGTTTTTTTTGGTGTGACCAGAAGTTATCTTTGTAAGCAGAAAACTGGTAATGATTTAAAGGAATCACAATTACCAAATTAAATATTTATACTTTGTAATCACATTGCTTGCTTGCATCGAGTTTGCCGAACGTTAGTCCCGCAATAGCAATATGTCTTTTAGTACACCTTCTTATTATGGGAAAATTACAAAGGGCATTTTTAAATTTGAAAAATACTATTTATAACACTTTGAAGCTTTAGCTGTTTATTTTTACCAGTTTTCTACCACTGAAAACAAGAATACTAAGACATTACCCGTACATACATATTTGTACAAGATAGCTCAAACCAAAGTAGAATTTTTCGGGTCAAAGATAATTTCACAGATAGAGTCTCATTCCATTCAAAAGGGATACAAACTGCATGCCGGGTGGACTCTAACATCCGAATTAGTTTATGCAACAAGATGATTTCAACTTAATTTGGGACAGGCAAGGTAACTTCCAGCTGCAGTATCACTCAAAGCTTACCTTTTTGAACACTCCCAGAGGATTACATCCGGATTAACCGTACAGTATCACTCAAAGCTTACCTTTTTGAACACTCCCAGAGGATTACATCCGGATTAACCGTATATTCTCGTCTAGCTGAAGTTTGGAAAGTACATCCAGCAAAATCAGAACACTCACAAAATTCTCATGACACTATAAACACTTTTTCCCGTTAATTTCAGTTGCACTTCTTCAGTTTCAAAAGAATCAAATGACTTGATTCCGTTCACTTCGCGTAACTAAAGCACTGAAAAATTGAAAATGATTCCGGTAAACACTGCCAAGTCTTGAAAGTTCTTTCAGTCACTACTTTATGCAATGAAACCACCAAATTTTAAGTCATTCCTCCCGGGAAAGATTACTCGAAGATTATGATCTCTGTAAAGATGCAAAGCGTCTCAACGTCGAAGCAACAATGATCAATCAAATATCTAGGACTTTATTCATTTTTCCTCTAGAGATTCCATACTGCATACACTAGAATGATCTTGTCATGAAAATAGCGTGAATCTTCTTGTATTCTTTGTTGACCTCATACAATATACATTTTTAATGCTTGATTATATTGTAACGAAGATGCCTTCTCATCGCGTCGAGATTTTTACTGTTGGCAACTTGACGCGAGTGAAGATGAGCATGCTATCGCAACATTACTTGAATCCTTCCCTAGCATCTTATCATCAGTTTATGTTAACCGTGCGCAACAGTTTTTTTTACGATCTCTTCTTTTCCACCGCATAATATGCATGGAGCCCTTCTATTAAATCCTATGCAAAAATGCAATATAGGTCCTTTTCGCAAAAAATGTAATATCACTAGTACAAATCCGCATGTTCTTGCCTTTCACACGTGGCCGTGTCGGTAATTCTAATGAGAAATGTGCACTTAGCCAGCCATGTATTTTTGCATTGTAGGTTTAGACGGTTAGACAAAGTTAAACGTACATGCATTGTTGGATCCTTGCCTCTCTTCATTTTAGCAGAAAAATACTGGGATACGGTTACATTACACAGCTTCATCATCAGCGGGGCTTTACGGTTAGAATATATACATTTTATGATTGTATAAGGTTACCAAAATAACATTTTCCCAGACGTGTAATCATAATCATCCATTTTCTAGTAACAATGGGTCCCGTCCTCCCTTCTAAAAAAAGTGAGCAATATCGCACTGTCGTACCTCTAAAGTGTTCACAGTTGCGTACAATTTTTGCATAGTACCTTCACTTTTTACAGCGTAGTTTACATAGCTCACTGGCATATTGATTTGCAAGTTAAGTTCATTTGTGAGTAATAAGCACGCATGCATCGCATCATCATTCCTGTCAGTATAACAAACACAACAAACAGCCCATTTGTTTATATTGTTACAATGCAATATCATTGTTTGCCTTTTTCAAGTGTGCATCTTCAAATTCACTTGCCGATCTCCCTTGAAGATCTTGAAGATAATGGGGCATATCATAATATCATTATGCCTAAAGTTTTTTTTTAGCGTGCGTATTAGTTAAATAGGTAGATAGTTTTGTATTATGATTTGATTTCCTTGAAAATTGGGTGCTTCCTTTTCTTTGAGAAGTGAGGCGTGCAGTATAATATGCAATAAAAAACTAGATAAATGGCAAAAGTGAGCGTTCCATATTAATTCCATTACAGATTATAGTTCTACTTTCAAGTGATTTTCAAAGATGTACAAAATTTAGTTTCAATTCAGACTTAAGTGGCCATGATAGCCCCTATATGAGTCAGCATCGAATTATAATTTCAAACAAATATTTTTGAAGGATTACTTGGATTACGCATTGTTTAGGTAGTGTATGATACGCGTACCATTTCTAATTGTATTTTGTAGCGTCATCATCAGACCTAGTTTTGGAGTGTCATTAGTGCCATGTACAAACTTGAATGTGACATAATCCAAGATTTTTATTGCAGTAGTCATAAATTACGTCATTGTATGTTTTGTACTTGCACTTACACTATTATTAGAAACTGCCGTGTTTCATTGGAGCTTCGGGAAGACAATAAGAGTGACATTGAAGAGCATGCTAGCCTTATAATCATCGTAAAATATATAAAGCAACTTGAGGTTATCATTGAATTTGTAAAAGAAATAAACGGAGCATTTTTAGGATCCACCTATACACCCACAATCTGAATAAATTAGTGTATAAATAATTAATATGATTTTTTAGCTCAGTAAAATAAACCGAACCAAATCAAATCCTAAATCATAGTCACTTCATTCAAGACCAAGACCAACCTCAAGTTCTATGGAGGATCTGACCAGCAAGGACTTAAACTTTAAACACCCATTCATATCCAGACTTGTAAGTAGGTATTGGTCCGACAAAAGTAGGTAGTATTGTTTATAAAAAATGAAACATGAAACTCTGGCTCTTGTTAAGTATCTAAACCTGACTGATTGTGGGTTCTTTCGGCTCGTTTACTTGCTGAAAAGTCAAGTTTTCTTTTGAGATATCATCATAATTGAATGATAACATTTAGCCAACGTACATTTTATGGCTAATGATGCACCTAAATGCATACAATGATAAGCGCTGCATTCCTCGTTAATAACAGGAAGCATTAAAAATGAGGTGTGTACTGTCTAGATTGCTGAAGCCATATTCGATTCGAACAAGTAGGTAAATAATAGGATAGTAGTTAGTGCAACAGTCTAATGATTACAAATTATTATTTAGGTGGGCGATTGATTATGAAAATTTTTACGCTGTAGTAAATTCAAGATATAATTTACCCAGAAGAGAATGAAATTCAAGTAAAATCAGGCTAGCAAAATTTTTGGCACATTAAAATTATCTTGTTTGCCGCTAAATGATGCATTAATTTTAAATCATTCTCTAGAGCGTAGTCCTCCTACGTAGAAACATAAAATAATCATAAAATATTATATGATGATGAGTTCTTAGAAGCCTGCACATTGCACTGGCGCTTATATACGTAACATGAATAAACATTAAAAAGGATTTTAAATTAATAATCTTGTACATTAATGCTTAAAAGCTGATGTATGACTTCATCTAGTTTGGAGAATTTGTGAGACGTTCCTTCAGTGCAAAATTTGTGGGTAATTAGACCACCTAATTCATATATATACTTAATTTTAATCATTTTCATTATAGAGGAATCATAATTTCGCATTTTTACGACTAAAAATGTCATTATCTGTAAGGAGTTATTGGTTTCTTCCATCATGTCTTGTTTTGAAGAAAAAGCTCAATATTATTTTTCTTAGTTCTAGCGATGATGTATTCATTTGATCTTCTGACAGAATTTTTATATTTTGGTGTACCTGTAAAAATGTTTATTTACTTTTTTGGAGAAGGAGAACATGAACAGAACCACAATCTGCATAAACAATGAGTCGACAAGATACCTGATAACTTATGCAATCTTTGAAATTTGGAAGTTGCATTAAGATTTTCCTTTAAAAATGCAGCTTTTTAATCGCAAACAAGATTGCATTCGTTAGATTTTTTGTTTAAGTAGTATGGACAAATACTACCTGGTTCTTTCCGGCTCGACAACTCCTCAAGATTGTAAGAGTACCCTTTGACTTCCTATTCATTTTTTTCCTGAGGATTATTAATGACTAAGTATATCCAAGTAAAGTCCCTTCATTGCCTTATTTGGAAGCAAAAGTATGATTACAGAATGAAGTGACAATCGAAAAATGATGGAGTGAACAAGACTTGACGATTAGCTAAAAATTTTAAACAATGACTATATGGAAAACCCTAGCCGTGTCCCGCTAATTTTTATGACTCTTTGGAGTGGTCTCGGTAAAGTGTAAGGTAGAAAGACGGCAAAAATGTGAGGAAAGTTTTGCAGAAGATGGAGGAGATGATATTTCATTACTTTACGTTGCTCTCCTAACTTTTGGCGTAAATTCATAAAAATATTCTAAAATATCATGATGAAACATAGCTGATCATCATCTATTTGAGTACCGAAGAAACTACGAATTTGTCACACGATTTTTTTAATTGAGAACGAATGACTTGGTAGCTCCACTAGCTCCTTAGCTTAGCACTTTTCAGAATTTAAATCCGCCAAACAATTCATGAAAGTTGTTAACCACAAGATAATCCTAACAATAAGGTCTACGTTCAATATTACGAAAGTAAGCAGAAACCGGAACTAGACTTCTTACATGCGTTTCTATTGTATAACGATTCGGTACTAATAAAATATTGGAACTAGACTTCTTAAATGCGTTTCTATAATGCATAACGATTCGGTACTAATAAATTATCTGGTGATGCAAAACTTTGTAATGAAGAGGACACATGTATGAAGTATATATAAACGTTATGTATGCCTTGATATGAATTTGATCATTGATTTTCATCCCTATTGTTGGCTAAGTGTGTAGAGAATCAGTAAAAGCAAATTGGTGCAACATAAAAGATAAGTATCACAGATTTCATCGCTTGTCACAAGTAATCAGTCAATGAATTGAATGAAAGTATGTATGTGTGCCCTGATGCTCTGCTTCCGATTTTCCATTGGGTAGCCTGATCAATTTGTATTGTTATGATCGACCGTAATAATGTTACACGAATTATGTTAATGATGGATGATTAACTGATGAAATTTTGGCATTATGAACGCATCTCATTAGATACTGATAAATATTAGTAAACTATGCCACTACCAGATTTATGAATCTCATTTTGGAGAAGGATTTGGGGAAAGGAAATAAAGACTGATCTGCTCATGCCCTGAAGAGCAACTTCCTTTTTCGTTGGCAATTGAATATAAATCATTTCTTAACTTGTCTTGCTGTTTCGAATTCATCGTTGTTCTGTTCAAGGAAGCTTCATCATCATGCGTCAATCATTATGCTCGCCTTGTTTGTCCTTTCTTGGTTAATCAATATTTTTTTCCTATTTTGATTAACTGATTAGTGCTCACTCTATTCAAAGTGGATTATTGATATTGATCATAGTTAATTGATATTGCAGTCGTAAATTATGATGAAACTGATCGATTACGACGTAATAGACGGGACAAGCTTGCCTAAACTCTCGCTTGCAGAATGTCGTGTCAGGGAAATGACCCATTCACTATGAAGTCTCCCAAACGAAACTAGACATTAATTTTGACTTTCTTAAGCGCACATAATTGCTCACAATGGGTCAGATTAAGAATACATCAGACGCTTCAGAAACCTCAGGAATTACGAAACTCTCGTTGGACAATTTCTTTTATAACGAAGGAAGAACGAACCTATTCAAATCTGATATTGCTAAAGTAATTAAATGCAATTAGACATAGGTGTCATTTGCATCTATACAATCAAAGAGGAACAAAAAGAATATTTCAAAAACCTTTAGCTCTGCCCACCCTATTGCAACGTATGCAAATTTTTTCGCATTTTGTTTGATAAAATTGTTACGGAATCATGTCAGAATTATCCCTTTTAAGGCAAAATTGCGGTGCGGTTCACTAACCGTTTTAAGCAATAACCGTTCAAGTCAAAATATTTTCGATTTCAAAGCAGCGTAAAGTATAATCACAATAATCAGTCATTCAAGTCATCATCACTTGAGGAGATGAGATGATGCTTGCTAGCGTGCTGAGATGCGCACGCTAGTCAATACTGAAGAGTTGCTCAAGACAAATCCAAAAAAAATGTCGAAGTTAACGTAATTTAACAGTTTGGAAAAAATCTACATTTTCTGTCGAAAGCGACTAAGAAGACTACATTAATTAAGACATTTCGAAGCTAAATAGCTAGCTTTCAATGCTTTAATAAATTAAAGAATAGTTTTCGACACTGATATGAAAAATCGTTACTCGTATATACACCCAGAATGTTATTGAAGGGAAGTAAATCTTATGCGCTTTATTGAAGCTGCTTACATTACATTTTATGCCATCCAGAGTTTAAGGAACAGAAAAATAAATTTTAACACACTCACTTCCACCCTGGCATTCGGGAAATCTGCCGATTGTCTTTGTGCAAACCCTTAGAATACCATAAGTTGACATTTTGCAATTTTAGGAAAATTTTAGGATGATGTATTGCCTAGTTAAACACGTAGTTGTACAAGCAGTAAACTGAGATGTTTTTCAAACATGACATGAATTATCGATCAATCTAGAGACAAAGAAATCACCATTATCCCATCTTCTTTTCTCAAAAGGTGAACCGCCTACTGCCCATTCAGAGTCAACACTATTAATTCAAAATTCGAAGCGAAAACAATAAAGATCAATTTCACACCATGCGTGCATCAAAGGTTCAAGTTAATTTAAGTTAATAACTTACAAACTGTCTTGTTGAAGTTGTTGATGATTGAGTAAAAAATGACAAACTCGACAGATTTATTGATATGTTTTGTTTGTTTAATTTTTGCAATCTTCAAAAATACTGTGATGCTCATACATAATTGAAGTGATATACATATGTATAGTGTATTATACATCAATTTTGGTAAACCTAAAATAATCTATGATAGTAGGCACTAACAGCCAACGGAGAGTTGGGAGAAACAATGAAGGATTTGTAACTTTTGATAAATAGAGAGGCTGAATTGATCAAGCTTTTTAAACAATTAAATAAAGTTAACAAGTTTTCAATGGAAAATGGGTTTCAAGATTCAAAAGGATAATGAAGTTAAGTTTAATTAATATATTTACATAAGTGTATAATATTGAGGCAAGAAACCCATCGTCAAATTAACGGATGGTGAGGTGATGAGGGTGAGCAGTGTATATGTACCAATTTTTACAACGTTTGACGATATTGATTCATATTGTGGTTCTGACCTTGTGAAGAGGACAAAGGAAATAAATTTTTTTCAAGTGGATAAAATTGTTTGACAGACATAGGTCAGGCTTTCCTAATGAGGTTGCGAACAAAAAATCCTCTGATTCTTTGCCTTTATTCAGCAAGCCGATTAAGTTGTTCTTTGGTGACAATTATAGTACCATTCCAAACAAGCAAACCATGCATATTTGGAGGGTCATTATTAATTTGCTAGTAATTGGTTCACTGAATTTAGCAAGAAGTCATTCATTAGCTTTCCTTTTTCGGCATTATGACCTAAAGATTTGCTGGATTGGCAAAATGATTTTTGACGTGATCGCCTGATCGATATTATACCACTACCGTTTCTCCTAAAATAATCATCTTAATTCTTTACAAAATCATGCACTAATTTAATATGACATCAAGAAATATATTTTTGTCTGTGGACAATAAACCTTATTATCGCATAACAAATTATAAAGCCCTAAGCAGAATGTACATAATTCACCAGGTTCATTCATCACGGGCGGACTTGATAAACACATGCACACATTCCACACAGACCTCCAATGAAGTATTGTTATTTTAAGATATGTAGTTATACAAATAAGCAGTTCTGAAGTTGATGATGAGGCGATGATTATTCCCAGTGCGAACCAAGTCAAGTTCATATATGTATTCGTACTATCAATATCATACTTCAAATTGAATTCTCGAATGATTATAATATTTCAGACAGAAGTGTCATCATGATCATGATGTTGACCTAATGATCTTACAACCAACTTGTCCAAGTAAATATAGTTCTACATTTGTGTTTAGAGACTTTCTTGTTCTTGTACGCGCTTTTATCACTGTACTTATCGCTCCCGGTCAAGTTCGAATTCCATTGAAAAACGTGTTGGATTTTGACCATACTCTGTAATGATTGACTTGTATACTTCGTTTTCAGATAGTCTTCCTTGTCGGGTTAGTGGAAAGTTGAAGTTGAAACTTTGTCGTAAATCTATAGATCTTGTTATAACCAACTTATTGCTGATTTATGAAAAGATGATAAAATATTTATCTTTGGAGGTCCATGGCATTTGAAGTATTGGTATGCTACATCTTAGATTGAATTCGAAGGACTGAATTCCATTGAAAAACGTGTTGGATTTTGACCATACTCTGTAATGATTGACTTGTATGCTTCGTTTTCAGATGGTCTTCCTTGTCGGGTTAGTGAAAAGTTGAAACTTTGTCGTAAATCTAGATCTTATTACAACCAACTATACTTATTGCTGACTTATGAAAAGATGATGAAATATTTATCTTTGGAGGTCCATGGCATTTGAAGTATTGGTATCTTACATCTTAGATTGAATTCGAAGGACGATGATCTTCTATGATTGGCTTGATAAAGCACGCATTGGAATTTATACTATATGTAAATGAGCAGTTTCTTGGGAAAACGACATATTCTTATCATGTATTGATATACATCAGAGCATGTGGATTGTGGAGTGATTATTATGCATCCAGTATTGACATCGTGCCAAAAAATCAATTACCCTCTATAAAAATAACTGGCCAATTTTAAAAGGACGTTATATTTGGCCACACATGCTACTCAACTGCACATCCAATAATTATATCGCTAAATGGGTATTCGGAACAGTTACAAAGTTTATAGCTATATTTTGCTACACAATAATGCCTCCCCTAAGTCCTCCAAAAAATCAATTTGCAGATGAAGAAACGTTGCAAATTGACTCATTGAGCATGAGTCTATAATTACAGTTTGATTTGATAGTTTATGCAAATCTTTTAGGAAATTATAAGCTGAGTTGGTAAATTCGATGAGAAAATTGAAATAGAAATAGAGACATAATTTACCGTGTCATTCTCACGCATGGCTTCGACAGGTTTCGTAAGTATTGGGATAAAAGTTGGTAAATTATTTATGGTTGCAATATCTATGAAATGCGTGGCAGGAAGGTGAATATTTTGGCCTTTCTGAACAAATTCAGGTGGTTTGAGTGAATGACATATAAATTTTCTTGGTTAATGCAACTGTTTAATAAATACTTGAGGGTAATAAAGAAATAAATTAAATTGCCGTAATTAAAAAAATACGTGGTTTCTAGCAATGGGACTTCTTACGTTACAGCTAGGTCTGCCGTGTACTGCTGCCGATAAAGGATTTTACAAATTTTTGTCACCTCTGAATAAGTAGTCATTATAATGAGGGAATGTTATCAAAAGTTCTCGATTACTTATAATCGGCCATAAACAAAACCAGTTGGACGTGAACTACATAAATAGAATAAGAATAAATAAGCATATTGATAGAATATTCCTGGAGAGAAAACAACTTTCAGATTTGATTCAGACAAAACGTGATTTACTAGACGTAAGGTAGTGACGACATCTAAATGAGTATCAATATTTGTATATGTAAACAATTA
>JAANSQ010002236.1:0-12501 GCA_036850885.1 Lepidocyrtinus dapeste | reverse complement strand
ACATTCCTCTCGCGTAATCAAGTGGCCTATGCGGTATTCCTTAGGATTTTTTGAGAACTAAAGGAATTTTAAGAATTTTATGTTGAAATGGAGCACATTTGAGAAAAAAACGAGAAAGTGCCTTGTGACTAATTAAAAGTCCATTGTTTACTACCTTATCAACTCTGATCCCTCCTTTTCCTCCCGATAAAATATTTCCCTAGGATTAACATAAAAGCATCGTACAAATCTAAGTTTTTTAGGCTAATTCGTCCACTTAAAAACTCAAAACGGTTCAATTCGTCATCCACCAAAAGCATTGACTTCCTTTGTAGTTTCCTTTAAAAAAATTCATACAAAACCTCATAAATATTTAGGTACCTAAGTCCAACTACTTAACCTAAAATAGCATAACCCTCCACAGGATGGATTTTAGTCTAAAATTTTTATCAGCCCAAGAATCTAAAACTCTAAAAGAAAATGACTTTTGTGAGGCTTTTGTTCCTCCTTATTTTTAGGATCGATATAGTTGACCAAACACCATGCCCGAAAAAACGTAAATATTTTCTTACAAAGTGGCAATACTTTTACACTTATGACAAGCCTTAAACCCACCGTGTTCTTTACGTTCTTACATTTTATTATTATTATGTGGATAGTGATATGCGTTAATTTTTTTAGTAGAGCACCACACTCTACCCTACACCACCTTGCGCTATCCTGCTTCTTGAGCTTTTACACTCCAGCCATTTTTTTTCTAATTCCCCCTATCTACTCATATTATTTATGCAGGCTTTTTTGCACCGACACGAACCAAAGTAATGAGTTTCTCTTGTAAGCAAATGAATAAAAGAGGCTATCCCAAGTTTATAAGTTACGTAGATGTTCCGTAAAATATGTAGCATGAATTTGAATTTTTTTTTCTTTCCTTTTAATAATACTACAATTTCTTGGGTCATTTTCTAGTCTCGTAATCAAGTAGGTATGTTCGATGGTGCAATAAAACAAGCCTTTACACATTTCTTCTAGTGATATCCACCCTCCCTCAAAAAATTACTAAGCACGTACGTACACTTTATTTATGTAACCCATTCAAAAAATATAATATTACAAACAAACCAGCTCCGGTAGAAAAAAAAATTTCATGCGGTTTATACTACGCTTTAGATTTTCGCATAAAAGAAATTCTACTAGATTAACTCAATCTACAAAGTCTTTAGTAGATTCCGAGATATGGAGGGAATAAATGTATTTAGAGCCAATGAGAACCTAAGGTATTAAATACTACTCTCAATTTTCCGTTGGAGAGTCAAGTGTATTTATGATAATTTCGTGAATTTCGCATGCATAACGCACTCCAAATTTTTTCCTAGGGTTCCTACTTATATTACGTGTAACAGTGATTTTTAAAAGGAGTCCAACGGAATTTATACGCTTTGTACTACCTAGGGGAATGCTGGTGTAAATTGTTTGCAAAAAAAATAAACATGTCTACATTTTTAAAGAGATTATTATGGTTTAGGTAGGAAGGCACGTATTTAGACTAAAAAGCTTGAAATTTATTTCCATACGCTTTTACTCTCATGCCATATGTCATGCTAGAGGTTTTTTGGAAGCTAAGGAAAACTCACCCGTTTAAAAATACAAGACGTGAGCGTTATGATAAGTAGAGAGTAAATTTGTTAGCTTTTTCCATTATTTGGAAGCGATATCTAAAGAGAAAAAAAATTAGGGGAAATTAGATAAGATGAAGGAATCCGTAAAGGAGTGGAGTGTGTATGCAACCCTGTATTTTATTTATAATTTTTTTCTCTTCAAGTTGCACTGCTAATTACTAGAGTTTAAAAAAAGTGTGGCATTTAGAATGATTCAAAATGAGCGTTTCTTTTAGAGAAACGATAAATCAATCACTTTCTTTATTTGTTTTTGAAACAATGCTTGTATTTTACGAGAGAGTGTATGAGCCCCTACGAAATTACATGTATGGGCCATGTAAAGAGCACAATTTTTCAACCAGTTTTTTCCCTTCTCCTGTCCAGGTGGGTTTTTTTCTTTACGTGTACAATTAAAGGTGTGGCAAAATTGATGGTTTTACACTTTTGACAGAGCTGTGAGTGAGTACATTAGGGTTACAGGAGCGATTGCTTTTCAATCACAAAGCTCCAGCATAATATCGGTATTTATGTACCTACTTTACAGTCTTTAGGTTCGAGTGGAGTGGAGTGAAGGAGGTCTAAACTATAGTGGTATTTCTTCATCACTCTTCATTAATTTTTTGTACTAAGGTTTTGTACCAAAAAACACGACTGACAGCCTGACAGCCGGATAAAGATCTTGACTAAGGCGTAATAGTTTCACCCTAGAATCTTAAGTTAATTGAATAAGTGAAGTAGGAAGTGAAATATCCTATGTCCGAAATTTTCATTACGAAAGTTTTCAACCGTAGCGGACTCGAACCATGTAGAACATTACAACTACTTAAAGTTTTAGAATGAATAGTTTGGCCGTAATAACTTTGTCCTCGATACATCTTTTTAGTAAGGGTCTCCCAAGAAGCTCGAATAAATTTAGTCGTTAACTTCTCAAGACGTGAGCAAAATGACGCATTTTCATTGAAATAGGCTATTATTTTTGGTGAAAAAGGGCTAACTTTTTACTTAATCTCTTTTTTGCTCCCTCCCGTTTCATACGATAGTAGACCTTTTTTTCTAAAGGAATTTTATATTTTTATGTCATTTATATTCCAAACCGTAAGGCTGTAAGTAACTGCACGAGGCAAAATGTTTTTTTTTTATCTCGACGAATGAGCTTCTTCTATTGTTTAGAGGTCTTATGTTCTCTTGGGTTGTTGGGCACCGTTCCCTATGGCTGGGTTTCATTCTCTATCTTCCTTTTTTCCTTCCTTTTTGGTAATTTATTTCGTAGAGTTTTTGACATCCCCTAAAACCTAAAAAGTACTAAAAGTTTTGCTCCAGCTAGAACTTTTCTAAATGACAGAATACGACTTTGCTTTTATTCCGAGGCATTAATAATAAATGAATGTTGGAGCGTTGGAGTGTTGGAGCTCTATTGTCTACCCTTCTCTACATCTCATCTCTAGCTCATTTTTAATGGGTTTCCCAAACATTTCCTTGAAGCGGAGCTTATATAAAAAATCCATTTTGTAAACTTTCTAAAATCCTCTGCTATTTTTAGCCTACGAAACTTCTCCAGAATTCATTAAGATCTTTAAGCTTTTCGGAGGAAGCTTAGAACAAAAGTTTCTCATTTATTTTCTTTTCGCTCCATCACACAATCATCGTGTAAATTCTAGTTTAATATTTTAATAGAAAAGTTTCCTCCACAGTGGTAACAAGTCCCTAAAGTTTTTTCTCTTTGGTGGAATTTCATCATCTGGAACGAAATTACTTTGGTTCCTTTTCTTTCAAAAGTTTAGATATTACGTCACCGAAAAACTAATAAAAGCTTAGGAAAATGCTGAAACACTAAAAACTAAAAGGGTATTTCAGAGTGCCATTGTTAATCAACATATTTTCCTAGAAAATGCTTCATTTTCAGTTTAATTCCATTTTTTTTTATCTAGAGTCTAGTTTCATTTTCTATTTTAAGGACTAGAATAAAAATTAGACTATATTTCTCTCTTGTTCCCTCCATCAGAAAGAATTTAATTGTGCCTGGGAGCACAAGCTATTATTTTTGTGCTTTCGGCAGATTACGCTACATCATCATGACTTTATTACAGTTTTTCCTCCAAGCAGTAAAAAATTTATACGGCCTGTCACGTTCCCCAATAGGATTTTTCGTAAGGATAAAGAAGTTTCAAACCGTGACTGATGAAAGTGTCTAAGTTCTACATCATTTGGATGGGGAAAGAAATAAAAACTATTTTCTGNAAGTTCTACATCATTTGGATGGGGAAAGAAATAAAAACTATTTTCTGCATGTTATTATTGCCCCGTAAAAGATTTATTATTATTGCTTCACTCTTACCATGTCTTATAGGTTGGGCTATAACGTGGCACATGCAGCTCATACCGAGAAAATGATGAAACTATGTCATATCATAATCATAGGAGAAGGGTGGAATGTACAAAGTGGATTATTATGATGCATTCCTCACTGTCAAAATAAAAAGTATAAAAATATTAAGGAGCAGGTTTTCCAAAAAAAAATCCTGTCTAGGAACCAATAAATTCTGACAGGTTTGGATAAAATATATGTAACGAAGCTACGAAAGTAAAAGCAGCTTATTGGGTTAACAGGAATACGTTAAAACGTTAAAGTAGTCTTTTTTTATTTTTACTCTCGTAGATAAATTCTGAATTAGCTGAACATGTAAATTCCATTTTTGAACTTATAGGAACCCTCTTTAGGAAAAAGGGTGACATTTGGTTTGAGATTCTTCCTCAAAAATGGGAAGCAGCCGAGGGAGCCCAGGGAAAAGAATGGAGAATGTTTTTAGATTTTTGTTTGAAATAAAGAGAGAACCACAAGGGAGAAGAATGAAGAGGGGGAAATAGAGAAAATGATGGTGGCAGTTAGTCTCTAGCTACTCTTATTTTTTTCGTAGGGGGAGGGAGGCTATGACTCCCTCTCTTAAAAAATAGGGTTAGGCCTAGGAAAAAGATTTGGATAAGTAATGGCTGAGCTGGAAAATATTGATCTTTCTGTGTAAATAATATATTCTGAAGCAACCTGGTTATGTATTGTATCCTTCGTATAAATTTTTTATTTTAGGAGAAGCCACCTCGGGAAAAAAATGGAAGACGAAGGGAAAAGTTCTGTGAAAATGGAGTGTATTTAGTCTGGAAGTGTAAAAGATTTTTCTGGCGTGACTTTCCTTTTCTCCGTGGTTGGCTTGGCTTTGGCTCATGGAGGGGAAAGGAAGGCAGACTCGATACAAAAAAACTGTTTTGCATCTACAGGAAAAATAGAGGAAACATAGTACGTTCCAGACTTTAGGTTTTTTCCAAGCCTATTATGAATTCCTATGATGACTTGAGGATTCCTCTGTAAATAATTCGAGTTGGCTCCATGCCTCAAACTTCATCCTGACGAGGAGGCTTTTTGGCAGAGCTCATTTTCTCCGGAAATATTTTTTAGGGAGAAAATCCACTACGAGATGTAGATGAATAGGATGTATACGTACCTTAAAATTTTTTCAGTGTGGGAACGTGAAATGATGTGAAAAGGAGAAAAAGATTAAAGACGGAAAGAGCACTCCATGAGAGAGAGAGAGATCTCCAGCTTCCAGTAAATTTTTGGAGAGGAGCATTAATATTAATCAAACAAAAAAGTGTAGTGTAGAGCCTACGAGAAAAATGAGCTTTTCTTGGGGGAAAATACTGTAGCTGGAGAGAGAGAGAAGAGAGACCAAGACCACCCACAAAAAATAACCTCTTCCGTGGATATACACTTTACCCAACCCTTCCGAGAAAATTCCGATCGAAACATCCAAGATGAAAAAGATGAAGAGCTTATAGGCTCCGTAAAAAATAGAAGAAACGAAGCAATTTGCTCCAGCTTCAAGTTCGGGTTTATTTGGGGAGTTGCAAGTTGGAGGAAACAAGGAATTTTAATCAATGCTTTGAAAAAACTATACGCTTTTGAGCCCAAGCTGATGATGACGTTCTATAGAAAATTGTTTTATTCAAAAAGATCTCAGCAGCCGGGAGCTTTTTTACTGATGAAAAGACTCTAAAATATCTAGAACCTCTAGAAACTCTAGATTAGATGTCCAACACTCGTCAACTTCAATGGCATGTGAAAGAGATAAAAAAAATTCCCTCCTCTCCTACACACTCTCTGTCTCTCGCGTCATTAGTGAAACTAAAGAAAACCATTTTTCAACTTTTTCTCTACGTCAGATTCTCCCGGTTGGCAACAGAAAGATGAAGGAGGAGAAGGACTCCTAGAGCTTTTCCAGTGGGCGGATGTATACCACTGTAGAATCTGAAAGAAAATACAAAAGACAGCCATCTTTTCTCCGGGTTCTTTCCAGGGATGTTCTGCGCCGCGAAAAATACGCAAAGAGGTAAACTCACAGATGTACAAGCACAGGTCGATTTTTCCTAGCTCAGTCAAGCCAGCCACAAGACAAAATATTTTGTATAGAAATTCTATCAGAGTGTTGCTCTGTGTATGCTTTAATCTACAACGAAAGAAACGGGAAGATGCATATAGTCTTACATCGCCCCAGAACTTGCCTTTCACCTAGGAGACCTTCGCGTATACAATTTACAGCGTAGAATTTTCTACACCAAATGCATTTCTAGGTTGTAGGACTCTAGGAGCCTAGCAAAGTTATAAAATTGCAAATCACTTGATTAGCAAAATTTATTATAATTATATTGTTATTACTAAATTACACAACGTTATAAATATGTATGAGGAAATCAGGTATAAAAAAAGCTGTCTCGTTCATCTTCATCACACCAAAATGAGTTCTAGAAAGTCTCTCTCTCTTACATTATCATAATTTATTAAAAGATATATTTTTTATGTAAGGATACCAACGAATATCTCGTTTTTTATCTATGACGCAATGCACTAAGCAAAGCTATCTAAAAGACAGAGTGATGCAAGACTACAAGTGTGAAACCTGTATGTACGCATGGTAAACTGTAATAATGTAATCATCACGAAAAAAATGACGGTTTTACTTGTTTTTACACCAGATGCGGAATAAAACCGTCATTTTTTACTACATGACATACTCATCCAGATCATTCGCGGTTTTTACTGTCCTTAATCGAATTGAGCAAGAGACTAGAGTATTTTCGGGGAAAATAGTAAACTGAATGGAGTGTATATGGAGTATATGGAGTCATGAGTCATGGATGTTTATTATCCACCACCGTTGTCATCAATGAATGCGTAAAATAATGTGACGGTCAT
The DNA here is from genome assembly GCA_036850885.1 of Lepidocyrtinus dapeste. NCBI lineage: Eukaryota > Metazoa > Arthropoda > Collembola > Entomobryomorpha > Entomobryidae > Lepidocyrtinus > Lepidocyrtinus dapeste. Next base: position 5,625 of record JAANSQ010002236.1, on the reverse strand, counting down.
GGTCAATGTAAAAGTATGAAAAGGACAGTTTGTTTGTGCGTTATGATATTGTGTACCAAGTACCAGACCACTGGACTCCATCGAACTGAATGAAAAGTAGGAAGTAGAAAGTAGACTAAGCTGGACTTTCGGCTCTTGGATCTAGGCTGGAGTGGAGTGGACATGCAACATGTGTGTGTGAGAGAATCCATTTTCCTAATCAAATAATATCGGACGGTAGGGTGTAGGGTACACACATGATATCATCATTATCCTCCGCGATAAATCCTTTGGTCTGATCATTCTCTAAATAAAATGGTTTATCCTGTGTGGGAATGTAAATGCAAACAAAGCCTTTCCCAGGAATATTCATCTGATGACCATTTCACAAAATATTTGAAGGACAATACGTGCATACACTTTGCAATAATTTATTGGCTTGTTTGCTCACATTCTGGAAAACTTGAATACTCAAAGCGCGAGAAAATTCCGTAAGAAGGAAAGACCTGGTTAGGATATGGGATATGGGAAATTTGAGAAATGACTGTAAAAAAACTTTCTTTTCAGCTAAAAAACTAGTTTTGGTGTGAAAAAAGGAGCAATGTTTATTCCAAATGAGATGAAACTGTACTTAATATTTAATACTGTATCGGATTGTGTATTTTATGTCCCTGTGGGATCGGAAACCTGTTCTATTATATGTCTCGAATAATGGGCATATCACTGCGTACAACTTGTCGCACAATTTCCTCCATTCATATTTGATAAATGCGTGGATTTATGTATTATGTATCGGGATCTTCTCACCTTTTCTGGGAAATGAAGGGTGCTACCGGTGCGAAATGAGATGAGAGGAGAGATGCATTTGCATCAAAGTGCACACACTCCTTGTCCCTGCTCCCTTTCTAAAGCTTAAGGGATAAATAATGAAACGGGATACCTTCGGTCCAGCAAGGGAAAGGCTAAAACCAGTTTACCCCTTTCTATGCTACTCATGATATTCATTGCACTACGTAATTGTGTTTATTTTTCACAGGATGAAAAATCTTTCTGATTTCTCACAAAAAATAGGAAATCTCCAAAAATCTAATTTTTCTGGAGAGTAGGACCGGTTTCTTCGTTTCAAAGTAGGAATTGCTTTTGTTTATGTGGAGGAATGAAAACAAGGTGATCACGTCTCAAACTACTTTTCGGTCACACACTTCCTGGAACTAGATACTGTCCACTTTTTTAATGCTTTTCTTAGATTTTTCATGGGAAATGCGTAAGATCCCGTTACCCAATAAAGGAATTTTGAAAAAAATGCATAATGTGGTCCTTTTTTTACTTCTTTGGGGATACCGTTACATTAAGTTTTTTTAGGAAAGGAAATCGTGGGGATGAAGATGAGGGATCCAATCAAATTCTTCCTTTATTTTCTTCACTCCACCTCAATTTTTGTTATTACCTTAACTTGCATCGGACTCATCTAAAATCTATGTTCAGTGGAACGACCAAAAATTGTACATTTTTCTTACACATGCGTTTAAGCTTCCAAACCGTCATGAACTTTTTTTCACAATTTTTCTCTTCCTCATCAGACCCGATTTCTTTCTCAACCTCTACAGATCTACTTCTGTCCTTGCGAAATTTTAAAAAACTTGTGATCTACCGGTTTTTCCACAATCGCAAAAAACAAAAAGTGACACTTCTTTAGTTGGCCCGTGGTCAGCTTCAGCTAATCCCTGTTAGATCATCCTTTTGTATAGTGAACTCGTTCCTGTCAATGTATCCGTGGGTGTTAATTACTTACCTGGACAGATATACTGACCTAGCTAAGGCCAGGTTTGTTCTTACGTAATCATATTATAATAAAGTTCTAGTTTACTTTTAATACTAATTTCAAACCGTAAAAATTCCAGTGCATAAATTTGAATCGTGATAAACTCCATGTTTAAATGCAAAATTCATGTAATTTATTACGAAGTAATATTCGTATTACGTTTCACAGAGGTAATTTGAGATCTTAAAATCTTAATTAAAATTGCCAGACGTTGATTATCATTGTCTCCATCTTTCCTGTTCCACGATACGGTACAGTTCCCTGAGAATTTTTTAATCTCATTTCGCACTCAAACTCTAGAGCATAATGTATCTAGTGCATAACGCCGCGCAGCACCACCACCACGCATTGTCTATGCATCAGCAGCCACCCACCTCCATGGACTTTTCGCAGGTAAGCCATATTGCTTTTTTCTTTGTTTTCATTGGCTCGACTTCTAATTTTATATTTGAATGGGCTAGCTACACTTATTTACACAAAAAAACAATTTCTCTTAGATGAGAAAACTTGAGACGCATCTGAATCTCCCTAAGCGATCGTGAATCGTGTAAGCAGTAGTCCTTCCGGCGAGTTGATAAAGAGAACAAAACTTTTTATTACGACTTCCTTTCCACTTCATATCTCATGTGATGTCTAGGTAATCTGCATAAAACGTCTAGTTCTCCGAGTGTACACTACCTTGACTAATTTAACGCTTATTCAAATACTGCGAAATATTATCAAATATTATCATATAGGTTGGTTTTGCCCAGCTAATGAATTTTATGTAGTCTCCCGAAGGCTATCATTTTCTCCATAGTTGCGAAACCATAAATCAAAACGTATGTAATTTATTGTGCACACATGAAGAAAAAAATAAGTTCTATGGGACCATAATATCCATCCAGAGTTCTAGAGTACGGAATACCGTAGACCAGGTCATATTACACAATAATATTCGAAGGAGACCCGTAAGCTAGTGAAATTACGACCTTTTTCAAACATTGATTACTTCTTTACGTTCATAAAGTCATTAAAAAGTGGTCATTTTGGGTAGGTAATAAATCCTCTAGGAAACATCACGATACCATGGGATCAGACGTAAGAATAAGATGAATTATCTATTGACAGGCCTTCCTAGGTGGCAGAGTATTAGAGTACATACCGCTCTTCCACGAAACTGAGAAACTCAAATGGCTCAAACTGTTCAACGGTTAAACTCTATAATTTGCATAAACTCTGTTTTTTTTCTTGGATTTTATCCAGAGGAAAAGTCCCCAAGGGACAAATTTTTGACTTTTTACTTGACATCCCAAGCCCCAAGCAGATATCTTACGGATGGACGAGATATCGTGATGGTCCATAGGTGTTTCGTTTTTTTTTGTATTGGGCATCCCAGGGAGCTTCGGCTTCTGCTGTCCTGCCGTCATCACACACTGTGCTTGCGCGAAGGCCCATTGATTTGACGATAATTGATAAACAGCAGTAGGCTCTAACGCAACGCTAAACTGAATAGAACACACCTTATTCTCTTCTAGATTAATTTCATTTACTAGGGAAATTGCACCCACATGAGTTAAGATTCCCATCTTATTTTTTAACACCTCGGAGATGACTTGCATGAAAAATTAGGCATCAAATATCTCTTATATCCTTTGTCTTTAGGGGAATTTTTAAGGATAGGGATGGTCTACTGGTTTTTTAATGTTACCATTGATCTCTCGCAATAAAAATATTCCCTATTTACTCTACATACTGCCTACGTTCGTTTAAGTCTTATGGTAATTATGATCCAAAAGCAATTTGTATTTTAATCCTAGCAAAAAATTATATATTGGCAATTAACTGGAAAAAAGTTGGTTTAAATTTTTATTGCCTCTAATCTTCTCCTCTTTGAAAATCATGGTCTTATTTTCTCTGGTCATTGTGACATCTCAACCAGTTTCTTGGTTTCTTGGGGTATACACTGGGGTAATTTACGAGCTTTATATTTTCAAGAGAATATTATTGTAGTTTCCTAGAGAGATTTATGACGCTGAATAGAAGTTGGGGAGTAGTAACAAAGTTATATTTTCTGCAACAATGTGCGCAAAAAAAACGTGTGACTCTAGGCTCACCTACCGAAAGTATTTATTGAAGCAGACTAGATTTTCTGTATCTTCTTCAGTAGCATCAGCATGGCATCCAAAGATCCAACATCCAACGTAATAAATTGAGTGTTCGTGGTCTGCATAATATTTTTTAGGATCTCATCTAATTTTTTTTTTGATATAGTATAGATTATCTACTTCTTTAGGACTGTTTATCTTGTATTTGCATAGTCTAAGGAGCATGACTCAAATCCCAAAGAGTCTCTTACAATCATATTTAATAACAAGTTACAAGTTCACTCCTGATGCGCCCGTATCATCTACTAATTCAGATGGACCAAGAAGAGAAGATTAAGATGCAAAAAATACACTCGAGAGAGGTCTTGTTTTCACCCTAATTAGTATTCTACCTTTGATCCCGTCCACAAAAAGTGCATCTACAACCTTGCTAAAATAAAAATAACATATTGGGTGAAAAAATCGATACAGTGTACATTTTTTCCAAATTTTATTAAATTGCAGTCACCTAAAAGTATGCAAATGCACTTATTATGCATTTGCGCTTTTGGGTTTAGTACGAAAAAAATGTAAAAATGTAAATGCATGTATTTTTATGAGAAAAAATGTGGCTAAACATAGGGATAAAGGAAAAGGAAGAGAAACTAAAAAAAAGTTAGATTTTTTGGGGACTTTCTACACTTTTGCAAACCCGTTTTGCATTTTCCATCTTAATCTTGCACTTTTCAAATGGTTCAATACAAACAACAACATTTTGCCAGTATGAAACTAGATGTTTAAGTATGCACAAAAAAAATCATTTAATGTGTCTGGTTTGGTTAACTGGAACCCTAGTAGGTATTGTAGGTATTGCGCACACCGAGAACATAGATACTAGATTCATTTTTGGAGTGAGTAGCATAATAATAGAGAGAAAGAGGGAAACATGTCGTTTGCCAATTTAAACTTGGCATCATCATCATCAACTAGAGATCATCACCAATTCTCATTTGTTGTTTGGTGCTTCGTACACAGCCTGGTAAATGACAGCTTGCGAAAAAATTTTTACGAAAAAAAAACTGCATCTCCATCTGTCTTTCTTTTCCCACGGTTTAGTCTAAAAGAAGTCAAGACCGGGAGCTTATTAGACGACTTGGCTGCAGTTTATTTACGCTAAACTCGAGGCATAAAAATTATTGTAAAAAATCTGTTGGAACGAGAGTACAAGAGATGAGGAGGATTATAAAATCATTTGTGATAAAGCCTCCGCGCGTAACCCTAACACTATGCTCTAGGCGGGATTGCAAATTTTGCAGTGTGGATTGATGCAAAAAAAACAGTGGTATTAAGATTATCTCTATCTTGGAGAGTACTAAAGGTATTTGCAGAAACCATTAAAATTTTTGCACTTTTTATGCATCATTGCTCGTGGTCGGGGTTTGTACACTTTAAAAGCTCAAGGTTAGCCAGATGAACCAGAGAGGAGAGAGCGCAGATCAACTCAAATAATAATAATAACAATCAAAAAAAATATTCAAATTGAAGATGATATACGAAATGAGACTTGGATTGAATTTATATTGGGTGCTTATGCAGTTTTAACTGAAGGAAGGGAGCACTCTGGACTATAGTGATTATCTAGAATGGATGCAGTTACGAAATAATAGATTAAGCTAAGGTATTTATAGCCAAGATACTTTCCAATCTTTTCATTAGCATACAGTAGCATTGTCAAATTAAGATTGGGGTAATCATAAG
>JAANSQ010002235.1:0-12508 GCA_036850885.1 Lepidocyrtinus dapeste | reverse complement strand
TAGGGAACTTTCACCGAGCGTAGAGGTTAGAGGGGAACAGACTGTAACTACCTGATAGGCAATAAAGCCATAGATTTAATGATTTAAACTTTGTTTGGTACCATTTACAACTACTGCAGCTTTAACAGTTTCTGGATAATTTGCTTCGAATGTTTTGAGACATCGTACCGCACATTCCACCACTGCCGAAAGAAATAATTTAAGATGGTTAAATGGTAACTTAAAATTCAGCTACCAATTGTTCAATAATTTTATTACCATCGAGACTAGAAACTTGTCTAAGGGAGAGTCCTTCCAAATCCACTATTCCAACAACTTGTTTGAAATGGTCATGCTCCTTGGAAAGCCTCCTCAAAAATGTCATCATTCTCTCCATGTGATGGTAGACGTATTTAATGAATTCCTCCTTGTTTCCTTGTGCCATTTCTTTCTGTATGTCCCATTTACCAAAAGGCGCCAATGCGACTTGACGAATAAATATAAAATACATTAAAAATCACCTTTGATTGAACTCCCAAAGTGATACTTTTTAACAACATGAACAACACTGTTACGATTAACTAATAGGCACTCACTAGGACAACCGGTCTTATCAAATCCAACTACACCATAAGGAAAATCTGCATCCCATGACTTGGGTGACTCATACTCAATTAGGAGACCTTTGGTGTCTTCTGCCAACTGCCAATTAACGTTCTGTAGAGGAAAGTATAGATAAAAATATTTATTAAAATTTGGTTTAGGTTTTATGACCACTCTAATCCTCAAAGCTTAACACAAGAGCGAATTAATTGAAAGAGTTAAATAAAAAGTTACTTGCATCTCGTAACATTTTCTCGGCAGCATCAACATTTCCATTTCGTGCTGAAATGTAATCAGTAAGGTTAAAATTCAGAAAAAAAAAATTCTGTAAAAATGAGCTGTATTTCTTACCACGCAAAAATCTAACCAAGTTCTTGTAGTTCAAGTCCTCCTCCAGTAATTCCAGATTGTGTATCCTGCATTTTAGCTTAAACATTTTTAGGAACAATTAAGGAACAAGTCAAATAAAACAAGTTGTATGTCTCGAAAAAGTTTGAACTTCAATCTCACGTCATCCAAAAGCTGAATCTCGTGCTTAGTTGGTGGCTCCATTTACTTTTGAACAAAAACCTCTTAAATTTTATCTCTCTTGAATGGTATTCGAACTGGGTAGGTATCGTATAATATTATCACTTTATTCACAGGTTCAATGCACTCCTTCTCAAGATGCCCCAGAGCTTTGAACGAAATAATGTTCTTTCGCATATTTGTTGAGAAGACAATGTTACTCTTCCCTTATCAATTTAACAATGGGCGAGGCAAACCACAAGCTTAGCTTCCTCTTAGCTTCGATCCGCAATCTTAATTCCCACACGAAGTGAACCTCAAATGACGAGAAAAATCACATCATGTTGACATGAGAAGAATGAAAATATTATCCTGTAAGATAATTGTTATTGTTGAGTTCAATATGCACGTCTTTTAATTAAAAACTGACAATTACTGCCTCACTCTTTGTGTTTGCTCTGAAATCTGCTTGGGAGCTCTATAAAAAGTTTGCAGAGAGCGGATGCGTCATGTCAATACCCCCTCCTTCGTATTATTGAATGCTACATATCTATGTCCGCGAATGGATGGGAGGAAATTTCGATTTCGGGCAATTAAAGTAGAGGAATAATGGCAAAAATTGTTATGCTTCATTCTCTCACATAGATCCAGTACCAATTTACTATTAAGAAGGTTACTCAACATTCATGCAACCAATGAGAATCCGGCGAATTTTAAGAATTTTCCAAAGAGTACAAAATAATTTTTATAGTAAACAAAACAAAAAATATTTTTCGGAAAATGATTGTCGTCGACTGGACTTTAGTAAAAACAACTTCTATCACTTCGTCCTATCCTTCAGTTCCTGACAATACAATGCCACTACTACAAATTGTAAGTAAGTGGTACTTAAATGTTAAGCTGTTCTAATAGAAATGTGTAGCAATATACCATCCGCCCGCACCCCCTTGATGAAGTGAAGTATCCTCCCCTTATTCGTACGTGGGAATATGGGACTTTAACAAGGGAAAAAAATGATTTTGTGTCACACCAGATCAGAGTATATGCACTACAGGTGTGTATTTCCTCGAATCGAATCATCGACTTCCAGAAAGTATTCTAAGAATGCAACTGTAACGGGAACCGGATTTTTTCATTAAGTTATCTTGTCTCAAGCAGCCGAGATTGACACCGTAATAATGATTGAATTGAATTGTTCACTTTTACGAGTGACAAATATAGGAAATGTGATTTGTCTGAGTCTGACACATAATAAATTGTAACAATAAGGCCACAATACAATATACATGAGCCTGGGGTAAGTGAAGACATCCACCTCTGAATCTAAATATCACGTTAACCGTTTCTAAGCTTATATCCATAATTGTTGTGAGCAAAAAGTGTATTATAAGTACAGCAATAATTTGCGACAAATAAAATTTTGCATTCATTTTCTCAATTGCTGAATTTATTCGTTCTTGATGTGTTAAATAAATCGACCCTTTGCAGCTTTTCTTGTCAAATGGAATGAAATGGATTGTCAGTCTTGCTTCAAATTCGTCAACGCAAACACTGAACATTGTTAAAACATGCTTACATGAGCTTATAAATAAGATAGAATAAAGGTTATCTTAACTACGGAGTTTTCGGATAGGCACATTTCACACAGTCTGGTCTGCCGACTGGTGTGTATGGAACAATGTTCCCTTTGATCTTAAACCGCTTAACTAATGGTCCCAAAAATGGATTGGAGGGAGTCGAAGATGAAACGGGCAAACTAGCAGGTATGGAAATGACTTGAGGTACAGCTTCAGGTGTGAGTGGAGCAGAAACGGTAGCAGCCACAGATGGAACGTCTGGAGGATGGGGTAGATCTGTCGATGAAATGCGGGTGGTAGAGGTCAAAACTAGAGGCAAACTCGTTGTAGGAACAAAAGCTGGGGAGGGAGTTTCAGGTGAAGAGGATGAAATTACAGGTAGCGCGGTGGTTGTGGACGGCATATCAGATTCAGTGTACAAAACAGGCGGATTTAAAGTTGTAGAGGATTCTGAAACATCTGCAGAAAGTGATGAGAGGGCTGGTGCGGGCAACAAGTTTGATGAAATTGGCAATCGCGGTTCAGATACCGGGGAAATAATGTCAGATGAATGAATAGGTAACTCTGAAGGCGTAGACGGAAATTTGGACAATTCGGTCGTTGTGGATGACACGTCAGATTCAGGAAGTAATACTGGCAGTGAAGCAGTAGAAGATGAACTTTCCAAAGGAACAGATGCAGATGGTAGAGCTAGAGCTGGTGCCTCTAGCAAGTCTAATGAAATGGGCAATTGCGGTTCAGATGCCAGGGAAATAATTTCAGATGAAGTGATAAGTAACTCTGAAGATGTGGTTGGATTTTCAGGTAACTCAGTTGTTGTGGACGGCACCACAGGTTCAGGTAGTAATGCAGATGGTAGAGCTGGTGCGGCCAACTTGTCCAATGAAATGGGTACTGGCGGTTCAGATGAAGTGATGGGTGGCTCAGTTGTCAAGGTAGACACCCTAAGAGGCAGCTCGGATGATGTAATTCGCAATGGTTCAACAAAGTAAGTCTCAGTGGATGAAAGTGAAGGGAATGAGGCTAAAGGCAAAGATGTGATGGGAAGGGAAACTGGCACCGATTGTTCAGACGTTGGGAGAGGAATCTCAGAAGAAGATTCCGTGGATGAAGCTTGAAATCCAAGTACTTCAGTCGTAGATGAAACTGTTGTTGTTGAAGGAGGCAGCTCTGAGAATGATAATGGTACCAGTGACTGTGGTTCATCGGTTACCGCAACAGGTTGGATTGGAGAAGACGCAGTTGGTACTGGATCTTCTGGTAGAGTAAATTCAGTGGAGGAGCTTGGAATTTCGGGGATACTCAAGGGCAAGTCGGTTGATATTTCAGGTATTTTTACTGAGAGCTCTGAGGCCGCAAGTGGTAGCTCAGAGGATGACGTTGACAGATTGGGAGATGTGGGTAGGAGTCCAGAGGATGCATTTAGCTGAGATGAGATAATGGGTTGTTCGGAAGATGAGACTGGAGGGTCAGAAGTGGAAGGTAATTGGGTTGACGTTGACACTGCAGAGACCTCTAGGTTTGCTTCAGATGATGAGGGTTGCATTATGTCCGTTGCCTCAGTCGAGGTTAGTGAAGAGGCGACAGAATTAGTTACCTTCTCCAAGCTATCACTTTCTTGACTTTCATCCCTCCTGTTCTCCTCATCAATTTCCAATTTATCATTTCCCTCCAAATTCTTCATGTCTCTTCCAGTTTTACATTTATGCGAAGGTGCTTTTCTTGGGTAAACTTTGCTTGGTTGAACCCCTCCACCAAAACCATTAACTAGGACGTTCTTATTTCTAGCAGGAACGGAGAGAGCTGCGCCAGAGATTGGAGCTTGTGCTGATATTGGCCTGAGGCTCTGGCCAGGAGTGAAATTTGGCAGAGGTGTCTTATAGGGGTTGCCAGATGTAACAAGAAGTCCAGGTGCCTGGGGCTGTGGGTCATGACCATAATCAATGACAACGTTATTCTGTCCTGGAACTGGTGGTCTTTGAGAATCGGTCGGACCATGGCCATAGTCAATTGCCACTTTTCCACCTGGAAGGAAACTACCAGGAGTCTGAGGAATTTGGGGTCTAAGTGGCCCAACTCCAGCGTCATTTGGACGAATAGAGTTTGGCGGAAAAGCCGATAAATATGGATTAGGAGGTCCGACTACTGGTGGTGGAGGAGAAAAGGGATAAGGATTGAAATTTCCAGGTAGGGGTGGCAAAGGACCTGGAAAAAGAGTTGGCGGTGGTCCAAACGGCGCTGGTGCAAGTGGTGGAGGTGCAACAAAGACTGCGTTGCTCTGTGACAATGCTTTCTTTCTGTTCTTATCATGATCGTAATTCAAGTTTAAGCCTGTGTGTTCATTCTCCGTCTCCGTAACGGAGGAGCCTCTAACGTTCATAATCGTCTGACCTGGCATAAGTTGGGGTCCTATGTTTACAACACTGCCTCCGCTTGTGCTGGTTGTTTTCTTCTTACTTTTATCCTTATTCAAGCTTAAGTCTATATCCTCATGCTCGCTCTCTTGTTCTGTTGTAGAGGTGCTTCCAGCGTTTACAATCGTCTGGCCTGGAGTGAACTGTGAACCCACGTTCACCACACTGCCTCCAGCGTTAGTTGTAGTTTTCTTCTTGCTCTTATCTTTGCTCATGGCCAAGTCAAGACCCTCATGCTCACTTTCCGTCTCAGTTGATGTGGTAGAGGCTGCTTGGACCACAGGCACTTGTCCAGGTTCGCATAGACAAGGGGCTGGAGCACTTATTGTAGAGCCTGTTGAGGTAGAGGTCTTACTCTTGCTTTTGTCTTTATTGAGGTTAAGATTCAATCCTTCATGTTCACTCTCTTCTTCTGTCACAGAGGAACTTCCGGAGTTGACTATGCTTTGACCTGGGACCGTTTGGGGACCTGTGGAGATTAAACTGCCACCTGAAGTGGTGGTTATTTTGTTCTTGCTCTTGTCTTTATTAAGATTCAAGTTTAGATCTTCATGCTCACTCTCTTCTTCCGTCACAGAAGAACTTCCCGAGTTGATTATGGTTTGACCTGGAACTGTTTGGGGCCCAACGGAGATTAAACTACCACCTGAAGTGGTTGTGACTTTGTTCTTGCTCTTGTCTTTATTAAGATTCAAGTTTAGGTCTTCATGCTCATTTTCTTCCTCGGTGACTGAAGAGCTTCCGGAGTTGATTATCGTTTGGCCTGGGACTACTTGGGGCCCTCCGGAGATAATGCTTCCACCTGAGATGGTTGTTATTTTGTTCTTGCTCTTATCTTTATTAAGATTCAAGTTTACACCTTCATGCTCACTCTCTTCTTCTGTCACAGAAGAGCTTCCCGAGTTGACTATGGTTTGGCCTGGGACTGTTTGAAGCCCCCCGGAGATAATGCTTCCACCTGAGGTGGTTGATATTTTGTTCTTGCTCTTGTCTTTATTAAGATTCAAATTAAGATCTTCATGCTCATTTTCTTGTTCTGTGGTAGTAGCGCTTCCAAACTGGAGGGAAGGGTTTACTAATGATTGTTGATTTACTATACTCTCTTGGGAGTCCCACCCTGGTCCCTCGCCGTAATTTATTGGGACATTAATATTAATATGAACTGGTGGCTGCAACGGTTCCCAGCCGGATCCTTCTCCATTATTAATAGGAGTGTTTGGCAAAATTGGAGTTGATATCTGTTCTGGAGCTAATGCGGCGGGAAATAATGGAGGTGGCACTCCACTAGGAACTAGGATACCACCGGGAACTAAGACTCCACCTGGAACCACCCAGATTCCTGGACCTCCTGGAAGTTTTTCAAAGTTGCCAGGAACGCTTGGTAACACTGGTGGTGAGACTCCTCCTCCGGGAAGAATTGGATTGGGCAACCCAGGTACTGGCTGTGGACTTAACCCACCGGAAGGATTGAACGGATTAGGTACAGTGTCTGCTGGAGGGAATGATCCATCACCATAATCAATAGGAACCTTGACTTCTGTTGGACGATCCCATCCAGGGTTTTGTGCAGTACTTACGGGAGTACTTATTTGTCCAGGGTTAATTGGACCAGGCAAAAGAGGATGTAATTGGGAAGGGCCAACTGGATTCGGTACATTGATTGGATGGTGTGATCCGTCACCATAATCGATTGGAACTTGGATTGGTTGTTGATGAGGGTCCCATCCAGGGCCATCTCCATAGTTTATGGGGAAAATTTCTCCTCCAGGATTAATTGGACCAGGCAGCAAAGGGTGGACTTGGGAAGGACCAACCGGGGTTGGTACAGTGTCTACTGGAGGAAATGATCCGTCACCATAGTCGATTGGAACTTGAACTGGTTGTTGGGGTCCCCATCCAGAGCCATCTCCAGGACGTAATGGAAGTGGGACTTGAGATGGTGGCCGGATGTCTCCTCCAGGGAATAATGGAGGAGGAATTTCTAATCCTGGAGGTACTTTTCCCTCGCCGTAATCAACGGGAAATGGGTTTATCACTGGCTGCAGATTCGGATTGATTCCAGGGATAGTCCCATCTACTGGACCAATGGCAGGTTGCGTTGGAATAGGTTCGCTCCCAAAGAAGAACAAGTTAAAGGGGAAGAAGTTGAAAAATCCCCAGGGTTCAGGTGCTGGTAGTGGGGGTGACACATCATCAGGACCGTGAGGATTTGGCAGTTCAATCACCGCTGGTGAAACTCCTTCGATGGGAAATGACCCATCACCGTAGTCTATGGGGACATTGACCACAATGGGAACATGAGCAGGTTGCCAGCCCGGCGCTTCTCCATGATTTATTGGAAATCCTCCAGGGGACAACGGATTGGGCAATCCAATCACCGGTGGGGAAACAACGGGTAATGGTCCATTACCATAATCTACGGGAACACTGACAGGTCCAAGCGGTGGTATCGAAGGATGCTCTTTAAACGAGAAAATATTCATGCTTTTTCATGCTTTAAACTCAATTAATGATTGAAGAAAAAAAGCCAAAATCTCACCTCCAGGTGGAATGTCTCCCTCGCCGTAATCTATGGGGACATTGATAACAATGGGACCTTGACTAGGCTGCCAACCCGGTGCATCTCCATGGCTAACCGGAAACCCTCCAGGGGACACGGGCTTGGGCAAACCGATCACAGGTGGTGAAACTCCTTCAACGGGTACTGATCCATTACCGTAATCTATGGGAACACTAATCACGACAGGACTCTGGCCTGGTTGCCAACCCGGTGTTTCTCCATGACTAACCGGAAACCCTCCAGGGGAAAGAGGATTAGGCAAACCGATCACAGGTGGCGAAACTCCTTCGACGGGTACTGATCCATCCCCGTAATCTATGGGAACACTGATCACGACAGGACTCTGACCTGGTTGCCAACCTGATCCTTCGCCAGTGTTGATAGGGAAACTTGTAGGCGGCAGTAGGGTGGGTAATCCGGGTCTGATGGGAGTTTTGATATCGTCGTTTGGTAAAACTTCTCATCACCCATACAAAATGAATTATTTAATTTAATCACCTTCTGTTCATTAAAGATATTATTTAACGGGGAATGTATAGAAATTAACTTTACCTCCTGGAAAATTTGTTGGCTCCCAACCAGGACCATCTCCATAATTAATGGGAACATTAATTGGTAGTGCTGGTTGACCAGGTTTCCAGCCAGGCCCTTCTCCAGGAGGAATAAATGGATCTGGGTAACCTGCAGGTGGTGGTCTTGGACTCAAAGGATTGGGCGATACAGGGACAATGGGAACAACTGGAACAACTCCAGGACGAAAAGGATTTTGCGGTCCGGGCACAGGTCCAAAATAGGGTGGAACTCCAGTGTTTGGAGACCAACCTTGTGCAGGAGGATATCCAGGAGGAGGTATTCCGAAAGGTGGGTTCAGTACTTGGCCACTAACTGGTACAAACCCGCCAATGCCGTTTGGTACATTAGAAGCCGGACTTAGAGCTAATGTTCCAGTAACTGGTCCAGCAAGTGGTGGCCCTTCAACCCCGATATCCTTGATCTTTGTCCCATTTTTAGATTTAATCACTAGAGGAGGCGTCAGTCCCTCCGGTGGACAACCGCAAGGACTGTTACAGGGATCGACAGGCTCATCATACAGCCACACAGTAGCTATTCCCCAAAGCTTTCTTGCTCGATCACTTTGATCTGGTACTATGCATCCTTCCTCCGTCCAGATCCCTTTAGAAAGCCCAATCAATTTTTGGTTTTCTAAACTTTTAAATCTTATATATTTTCTATTAGAGAGTACAAACCTGTGAGTAAGGAAGTTGCTGGCGAAGTTCCTCCAAGAGCCTCCGGCAAACTAATTAGTTGGCTTAAAAGCCCTAAGCTAAGGCTCAGGAGAACTGCGTCCTGCCACACCGTCCGTCTTCCCATGTTCAGCTATTTTTTCGTTAATTTCACTTTGAATCCATAAATATTTAAAGTACTTTAGTGATTAAAATTTTTCAAAAGAATTAAATTTATCGTCTTTTGTTTTTTTTGTAAAGTCTGGGGTAAACTGATACAATAAAATAAAATATTTCGTGTGCCAACAAACGCACCCAGTACTGAAGTACCCGGTTCTGAGGTTTGTAGCGGACTGAACTGAAAAGCTCTTCTGCGCTGGAAATATCATAAGATTTCTTCGACCATGACCTGCTAGTCACCTTTTAAGAAACTCTTGGCCGATCTACCTGAAGCCCGAAAAGGAAATTTTACATCTTACAGAAACGTACAAAATTTAGCTATATACCTGTATCAATTTCTTCGGGTTGGTGACCCAGTAAAAAAAGGAAAGTGAAATCTGAAACGGGACGACCCTCGAAAGAAAGGGAAAACGAAAACAATTGCGTCAGTTGATTCTAGGTCAGGATATACCCTGAGAACAGAAGAGTACCTTTCTAAAGGGCAGTTTTTTACCTGTTTTACTCAAACAGAAAATACCTCACCTCACAGATTTCAGGTAGCCAGCAATAGTGTATTTACACCAGTAAAAAATGTGATTGTTGAATACGCACGCCTTATTAATTCGGATCCTTCTCATGCTGAAAATCTTCGGTCAAGGTCGCAACTGTAAAAAATGCTTTTTATTGAGAATTTCAGGAGTGAATTTGTTTGGCAAGTATGATAAATGAAAGTGAACTCTCACTTTCAACATAAAGGAAACTATACTTATACTACCGTTGACTTAAAAAGTAGTTAATATGAAACACATTGGATGAGAATATTTTTTATTGCTTGTGTCAACGTTTACCTGTAATCAATTAATGACTAATCCTTTTCTTACAGTTTGAGCAGCATGATGGATTAAAATAAAATGTGGCGAATCGCAAATAATAATCACTGGATTATAAACCATTGAGTTTGATATGGGTTTTAAGAGTAATCCTTGGAAAAATTGAGTAGTACTAAATCATTATTAGTTAGGACAGTAACAATTTAATTGTTATATTAAACTCTCACAGGATATTACTGGTGTTTTGCCGATGATTCCGAGTGTTGCTGCTGTATAAACTGGATACTACATTAAGTTATCGTTGTAATACTGGCTCTGATCGCGAACAGTTGGTCAAGGTATGGGACCTGCAAACTCAATTTCAAATAGAGAGAAGTGAAGGTTTTCCTTCCACCACAGATGCAGAACCTACGCATTCCCGGATAACGGGACCACTTCCACTAGCTGCTGAAGTCATACTGTCTCCATTCTCTTGCAACTTTTTCATCTTGCAGAATTTATTCATGTGATCTTTCATGTACTCCATGGAGGGATAAGTCTTGTTACAGAAAGGACAAGGAACCTGTACCTTACTGTGATTGATTCGAATATGTCGCTTCAAACCTTGGGCGTTCGTGTAACACCTTTCACACTGCGCGCATTTATAGCCCATTTCTTTCTTATGGGACTGCATGTGTTTTTGGAGCGCTGGTCTGAATGAAGTCTTGAATGTGCAGTGACGACAAGAGAGTTCTTCTCCTGCTCCGCCCTCTCCACCATTGGGATGTATTTCCTTCAAGTGCTTCACCAATATCTCCTTATGGGCGTAGTCAACCCCACAAAATTGACATTGATAGTCCCTCTTGGTCAAATTGGAGTGGGCAACCTTGTGCCTCTGCATTTTACTGAGAAAATTGAATCCCTTCCCGCAGACATCTTTGTTTTGATTTAAAATACATTTTGATTAAAATATTTGTAAACAGTGAAAAAGAAAATTTCGATTATTTTACAAAATTTTACCACAAACAAATTTGGAGGGAGGGTTGTGCACGTTGTTCACGTGGGCTTGCAGGTGATGCCTGGACATGAATTTTAGGTCGCATTGACTGCATTGGACTTCCTCCTGTTGAATTCCCAAGAGCTCCGGATGTGCTGCACGGTAGTGAGCTACTAAATTACGGGCATTTGTAAAAATTCGAGAACACGTAGAACAAGACACATTCATCTCCTTTCCTCCACCTAACTCTTCATCGGTCATGGCTCCATGCGTCTGAAATACGTGATCCTTCAAACTCTTCCAGAACCTGGCTTTGTAGTCGCATTTGGGGCAGGGGTAAGAAGTCATGTTCTTTTTAATGGAGTATATGTGACGCAACCTAATGTGAGAATCCAGTTCAATACAATTCTGCGCCGGAAAACTACACTGAGGACAATCGAATTCACCTCCACCCATTTCCTCATTTTTTTTATGGAGTTCGAGATGAGTCTCCATCTTGTCGTCCACGTCTCTAAAGCGGGTGTCACAATGAGGACAATAGATCCAGTGGAATTTCCTGATGGACTTTTTTTTCACGAGCCCAATTCTTCGCCGGAACCAGGAAGAGTTTTTTCTAGGCCTTCCAGTTCCAGGTTTTTGTTTGATTCCAGAGTCAGCAAATGCATCAGAAAAGAAGTCGTTTGAATCAAAATTCCTGGAATCTTCTTCCAGACCGGGGAGAAAATCCTGGTCATTTGTTGAACTATCCTCCAATTGAAAATCCCACTGCTCATCACTTATTTCAGCGTCATCAAAAACTGTGTCTTCCTGTCTCAGTTCCAAGTTTAAATCTATAAGAAATTAAAGTAGGCTTATCGTAATGTAATTCCTTAGTTTCAAGAGTTTAAATTGAACTTGAGAACGCGACGTGAGATTCCGACCTGATAAAACCATTTTCCGTATTTCGTCATCCGTTTCATTAGAATTTTTCATTTTCTTCAACCTCGACTTGACGCTTATCTCCTTCTTCATTTTAATCCTTAGCTGCTCAGTGACTCCTCTCAAACTGGACTGAGCAGCTAGAAGTTTCTGCTGGATTCTCCAGGCTTGTGCGACCTTTTCCCAGCACTCCATACACATTTGGAACCAGAACTCTGAATCCACCCCATCTCCTTCCAATTGAACGAAAGCTGTTGGAAATGATTCACTCTCGATTTCTTCAAGTTCTTCCTGGACTACCTCACCACCACTGTCCAACGCACTTCGACTCTTCAACGTTTCCTCGCACCAAGAGGAGTCAATACCCAGGAGGGTCCTTAAAACAAATAGATTGAGCAGTTGCTTTTTCAGTGAAAGACAGTGTACTGCTCCAGGAATAATCAAACCACTGTCAAGGCTACTGAGAAGGGAATCCAAATCCCTCACTTCTAAACCCTTTTCAAAACAAAATAGACAACGAGAAACAGTAGATCTGGTTTTTCGCTTCATTTTTAATTTTCCAAATTGCAATTAATTAATCGATTCACACCAAGTTTCCTTTTCCAAATGTTGATTATTAATTTCACCAGAACTAACTATTCATTAAACGATATGTCCTGTCTGTGTCTTCCATATCATCATCATCTGTTTTGATTACAGGCAAAACTTACAATATGTAAATACGTACGTACATAAGATATTAAGGGTATTCAACGAAGGTGT
>JAANSQ010002234.1:0-12516 GCA_036850885.1 Lepidocyrtinus dapeste | reverse complement strand
TATTAAATATAATTTGGCGTTGCTTTTTCTGTTCAGGTGAATACAAGAAATGTAATTGATGACCTTTATCTTGGGATTTATAACGCCTGTTTACCATTTCTTTGAGCTGGAACGAAAACTTTGAAAAACAATGTAGGTGGACTTGGCAAGAAAGGGCAAGTGTGTATCAAACATTTGAATCGCAAGCTAGATTTCACCTTATCTACTGTTTCGTTCGTTTGCAGTTTTAAGGTTGTAGAGTTTATTTTGAGCAGGAGAAGGTGTATTTTATTCATAAACCTTGGACATCTGACATGGATGAAATGGAAGTGATAGACAGTAAGGCTAAAATTGGAATTGGATTGTTAGATTTTACAGATAGAAGGAAACGAAAGTATTATTTACATGTGGGTGGATGGGAAAGAAATGAAATATATTTCATGTCGTGTTCATATCTTATCAATTTCAGATTTAAAAATAGATATTTATCTAGACAAGTTCATTATTTTTTTTGACTTGTGTAGGTTTAATTGAGTTGCGGATAAGGTGTAATTACCGGAGATTAAGGGTTACGCTCTGATTCACTGGAGAAATTCTTTTGAAAAACACATTTCTACCACAAAAATAAAATCACTTATTCTATGTGACACTCATAAATTGAGTTACATTCGAGTAGGTACCTCTTGAGCACGTCACAAGTTGACAGAGCAGTCTGTGTGTTGTCATTTTTGATCAAATAAAATCCTCGGAGAAGAAGCAAGTATAAGTGCGTTTGGTGTATGAAAAAGTGAAAGCCTTCAGCTATCTCATAAAACCAGTGTGCAGCTAAGTGAACTGAAAGTCAAAGGTCACTTCACTTCACTCAATTTTTTATGCGTGGGTGGTAAAAGGTAGAGGATTTTAATTGTCTCCGATCGTTTTGACTTTTGAAGTGGTGGTGGAGAAAATGAGGATAACCTACCTCTTACAAATTGCAAAAAGCATACAATCATATAACCAGTCGTTCATCTCTGCCCAACCCAACCCTTTACTTTTTTACTTCATCGTGACATCTCTCTTAAGGAAAGAGATTTTTTCTAAAAAGGATGAAAGGAGAAAGTTGAATTTACCTCTTTACCTGCGATAATAGGTTTTAATTGCTTACAGTATGTTCCTCCACATAAGTAGTTTTATGAAACGAGGTGATTCGGTGGCGTGTTCTAGTTGCTAAATTTTTAGTCATATTGAGATATTACCCGCATGGATTTGCTTTCCTGGAGTTGTAGCATATCAGGTCGGTTGAAAAGAGTGAAGGTAAAGCAATTGGCATGCCGCCACCCACACACGTCTCATGCGAAGCCAGCAGGTCAAACTATTCTGTTATAGTTTTTACCATTTTTCTCTTGTCACCTTTTGCAGCAATGCAATGAAATGTTTCTAGAAATCACGATGCATAATACAATAGAGTTAACCGTGAGTCTGTTAGTGCATTCAAACACACCAGCGTTTGTAATGTCTATAAGGTAGCCTGTACGTTGCAAATTCATTCGGGAGCAGAAATAGAAGAAAACTCCATGCCATTCTCCGCTGCCCTTTTCAGCAATGGATCTGTGCAAGATATATCGTCTCTCTGACGAGAGAACGAAGGATAGATGAGGTGAACTACATTTTTACCTAGAAGTTTTAGAAAATTGTGTGACTAATGCATCCCTTTAACGATTTCGTAGGACTGTGTATATCGCTCCAACTTTGAACAAGAGAGAGTGGGTGAACTGGAAAGGTTCGCCTACGGAAAAGCAATTTTTGTTGTGGTTTAGCGAATTCTAGTGAAGAATGGAATTTCGCTGTTGTTGTTCTTGCTCAACACAAACTCGCTTTAGTATTTTATGCTATGTACCTTTGTACCTTCCTCCTCTTTCTCTCATCTTCACTTTATAATACCTTTTTCATGGTCTATTATGTGGAGCTCCATTTTCACCCACTAAAAATTCTAATTCTGCATTCCTTTGATGAATGATATGAGACGTGCTCGGTCACTCTTGTATATAAAAATATTGTTGTGGGCTTTAATGCCCAGCTTGTTAGGGAAAAGAATAAGAGCTACTTTAGGTGGTCCCATTTCAGTGTTTTCTTCCTAAAACGGAGGAGCCACCTCTACGCTCATTCTTTTATTCTGACGGTGGTGGTAAAGAAAAGACGTTTCATGTTTTGAGAATGAGATTAGATTAGGCATGCAAAACCTATCTAAATTTTCAAGGGTTACGTCGCAAAAAGAAATGGAGCTTTCTACGTAATCACTCTGAGAGGATGAGAATTACATTTTAAAGTGGTAAGTACACTTGAGTGATGGAGCGTAATTAAACGGAATTAAATATTATTTTATTTTGAGCTTAAAACATTTTGTTTTTGTTTACATGATCCTGATCATGTTGGTTTTTAAGCTTTATACTTAATGAAGAAAGTTTTGCAATGGTTTTTGATCTGAGAATTTCGGAGTGGTAAATTAGCTCTTCACAAGAGAGGGTTGCGATGAGTTGGTTTCAAAAAATTTATTTGCGAATTCAGACTGAGATCATGATCAAGGCTAATGTTCTTAAAATACAAGAGGACTACAGTTCGGCATTAGTTTGAAAGAAATGAAGTTTATTTTATGAATATTTGTCAGTAGTATTCCTCTCTTGGGGTAAGTTAAGACTGAACGTATTGAATGCTCAGCAAAACAAGTAGATCGGAAATGGTTCGCAGCTGGATCCTTTCAAATTTTTAAGCAAATTGGAAAAAAGGAAGCTTGTTTTGCCGGATGGACTTTGAACATTAACGGGCAATAAATTTTGAATGGCGGAAGTGAAACAAGAGTCATACCGAATTTTTCATTCAATCAGTGCACTACAAGAGAGAAACAGGAAAAATATGAAGTTGGAGAGGGAGAGCATTAAATATTAAATCGGGAATTTAAATTTTGTTCAAAGTATCTTCATGTTGACATTGAGTGTGCTAACAGCATACGAAATCTAGTAAACAAAAAGAGAGGATATCCGTCGGTTACATGATTTGTCTGTGAGTGGGTGTGGGTTACAAACTATGAATGGATGGTGATGTGATGTGCACTGTCAGAAAAAAACGGAAGGAAGGAAGCAAATTTGGGAGGTGAGACCCATGGTATCATTCCCTCATTCATTAGCGCTTACATAGACTTACTTACATAGCGCTTACTTGTCCAGTTATAAATTTTTAAGTATATGTTGTTTCACATTCATTTTAAACTGAAGTAAATTCGACTCGTTTATTCAGTCTATTCATTGATTATTGGGACATTTAATTCCTGTCGGAGAACATAACAACATTTTTAGAAATACCGATTCAATCAAAATAAGTATTGCGCGTTAGATAGGTGACTATAGCACAGGGATATAAGTATACATCTTAAGATAATACTTTTGTCCTTTTGTTTGATAAAAATGGAGAATGGGAATGAGACGTGTCTAAGAATCCAAGGATCATATTATTCCATGGCATTGAAATGAAATTGTATTGAGCCCGGCTGAAAATAAAACCCTAAAGGGAAATGAGATGGTTATAGGAAAAGCTTAAGTACAAACAACAACTACTTCACTACACAAATAGTCAAAGTTCATGGATACGTGGAACGTCTACTTTACACGTACAGGAATAAACGAGGAGTTTCGTTAATATGGTATAAATGACAGGGTAATGAATACGGATTGAGCAGTATCAATTTCCGGTTCTGAGAAGTGAAATATTGCTGGTGTTGGAGAAAAGCTTATTTTTGATGTGGACTACTTTACTTTATTTCCTTACTGCTTTGTTTTTTTACTACTCTTGCTCTCTTCTCACCTACGCATTTTGGGAAACCAATGAGAATTGCTTGTTTTTCAATCTTTTTTTCTGTTTTATTAGATCAAAGTAAGGTTTAAGCTGGCATATATCACGTCAGGCGATTTTCTCCATTAAATGCAATGTAGGCACATACTATTCTGGTTGGAATATAAGAGACTCTCAACTCCCAAGAAGATTAGAAGATGAGGAGAGGAAAAACAAGTTTGATGTGATGCTTTTAGTGTTTTGTTTGGTCGGAGGGAAGGAAAATATCTGTCGTGGCACAGGTTTGGCACGAACGTGTCAAAAAATAAGAAGCCTCTTCTTAGCGCCTTCATTTCTCTCCACTGATAAATAAATCTTAAATGCTGTTGGGTTTCTATGTAACGCGCGCTTGTTTAATGGATACAGCGCTACAGCTACACTCACTTAAAAAACGATATAAAGGAGAGATATGTGCGCTCCGAACTCATTCACGGAAAAAACGATGCAAATGACGTGACACAACATTTTTTGGGTTTGTTTGTCTTGTCCTCATTTTTGAGGAAGGAGAAGAGCTTAGTTTTTATGGTGTCGAGATGGATACTAAATAGATGAGACAAACACAAGGCGCCAATGCAAAGTAGTCGTCAATATGCCAAGAAATATTTTGAAAATGGAATGAATGAACATTTGTCCGTAGATCGGTTACTTCCTTTACTATCTCTCGTTGAATATTTATGCGTGGATGGAGATGAGATGGTGAACATATGTGTTTGCTTTGGCTCAGAGGAAAAATTGTCGCAAATGAAAAATGGAGAAAAAGGTTAAAATTTACATGTGCAGTGTATAAAGGATGTACGCCAAATAGGTACTTTTCCTTGTAAAAATGTGATATATGATGCTAAGCTAGATTTTTTATGCAGAATTACATCAACGGAAATTTTTATTAGATTTTTCAAGCAGATTAGGTGAGCTTGGAGTGAGTATAACAGAATGTTTCGTTGAAATGGGAAAGTTTTTTTGGGGAGACTGTATGGTTGTTACGTGATACGAGTGGAAAAAATTGTGTAATGTTTTGTGCAATGTATCATCTAAATATCAGGGAACGTTCATACTTTACGTGACGGGCTTTGTACAAATTTTTTTATGAGAATTGATCTGCATATTACGTAAAGTCATACTCATAGAACACGTAGGATAAATTATATTATAAAGGCAAACTAAGCCTCTTTATTTAATGATATAGTATAACTAGCGAGTGAAATTGTTTTGTGCAATGTATCATGTAAATATCAGGGAACGTTCATACTTTACGTGACGGGCTTTGTACAAATTTTTTTTAGAGAATTGATCTGCATATTACGTAAAGTCATACTCGTAGAACACGCAGGATAAATTTTATTATAAAGGCAAACTAAGCCTCTTTATTTAATGATATAATATAACTAGCGAGTGAAAAAAGAATGAATGAATGGGTCGGATGTTGGGTCTCTGGAATGGAGATGAATGTAATATAATGTGTCTACCATCTGAGTCGACCGAAACGCTACTTGTAGTAAGTTGTGAGTACCGAGAGCAAAATATGTGAATGAATGAAAATGATATGAATGGAGGAACAGAATGAGTGAGGAAATTGGGAGAAGGAGGAAGGAAGCACGATATGGACCACGCTTTTTCCTTGTCATCCAATACGAAGAATACGAGCAATGTGTGCACTCACCAGCTTCTGCTAAAAAGTTTCATTCTCAAACTCGAACCCTATTTGCTAGTATTAAATAACGTACATAGCTTAGTTATACAATTTTTCTTTAAGTTAAAACGAGTTGGCTTGGTTGTTGGCTGCTCGTGTACGTTTTTTTATTGTCCTGAGCTGGTGGTTTCGGTTTGCATACGAGAAAAATGGCTACTTCACTTTGGCTAGGTTTTCTCTTTTGAGAAAATGAAATTGAGCTAACCATTTAATAGATGTCATAGAATGAAAATATGTAGTCTATATTAAGTACGACAATATTGTTTGCTGGGTAAAACCCTTTTTACCAGTTTCTTCCGGATGGACAAAATTAGTTTTCCGGGACACAAACCCTAGGTAGAAGCAACTATAGGTTTATATGTTGGTAACTAATGTGTGGCATTGCTTTGGTTGGTATAAATGCTTGCCAAAAAGTTTCTTCTGTCAGTCGTAAGTAGTTTCAGGCAACGTAATTTCCTCAGTACTTTTCTTGTACTTTTTGCATTTTTGGAAGGTGTACATCGTAAAACTGAAACGATAGAAAAATTCTAATGGTTTGAGTAATGCATCTGAGAGGAAACGTCTTGATGTGGGAAAATAATAAAAAGTGAAGATGACGAAGGGGTGGAAGGATGGACGGGTACCTTGCCATTGTATTGCTTGGGTTAGAATATGTTATAAGACAACGTGTTGGGTTTGTATCTTACTCATTTCCCTCTTACATATTAATACTGGGAAAAGAAAGCATGCATCTTTTGGGGTGTAAGTTTGTTGTTTGTACTGCAGCGGTTGAATTTAGATTTTGACTCATTAAAAAGTAAACTTTGTAAATCCGTGGCTGTTCCGAAAAATAATTATATTATACGTAAATTCTTCCTTCTTTGTGAAAATTAGGATTTTCCCAAGTTTGTGCCAAGCCAAGCCAAAGCCAAGATGCCACACAATTTAAATTGTTGTTTTATTCGAAGAGTAAAAGTAAAAGTCGGGTTTAGGTTGCTTCTAATCTCACTGTCCAGAATGTTAGAGAAGTTGAAAGGGAAAAGGGAGCATGTATCAGTGCTCCCATGTACATCAAATAAGAATTTTTTTCGGAATATCCTCCTCAGTTTGATAATTTGAAGGCAGACAGATATTTTTATCCTGAATAAATATTGCAATGAATAAAGTGACTAGTCTAGAGTTTATAATGATTTACATGATTTTAAAAAAGTACTTTAAGTAGCCACATCATGATTCATGATCATAAAGACTGTATGACATGAGGTTTATATGCGATACAATTACAATCAAAATTTTTTAACTCGAACCTCCAACCAAGCCAAGCCAGGTAGAAAAACATTTCATGCAACCTAAAGTTAGTTTTGTTGTTTCAAACTACAAGAATGCGTAGTTTGAATGTGTAGGAATGTTTATGACCATTTTAAGTATTGCGGCTATGGCAGTGTGGTGGTGTGGCGTGCCATTAAACTTGATTTAGGAATGAGAAGCACTATAGAACGTGCTTCGGTACACAAGTAAAATACAATAAAATTGCTACACAATCGCAATGAAAGCGAACTGAATGGAGTTAAAGCGAGAGCGAGTTGAACTTTATAATGATATGCAATCTCTACTTGAGAGAGTTGGAGTCAGAGTCGCCTTGATTGATATGATATTCCCATGCTCGGCTGGATTTGGATACGATACGGATACGCCGCGGCGCGACGACGGACATTCAACTGTATTGTCTAGGGTTGTTGGGTGGCGAGGCCTGGCATGCAGCAAAAAATTCAAACTCATTCATTCTTTCATTCATTCATAGAAACACCGGAGCGAATGAATGAGGTGATAGTATGCATCTATAGCTTTTTTAGCGGATTTCCTGAGTGACCCCTAAGCTGATGTGGTGGTGCTGGTACTGCTTGTTCCAATGTATTTGAAGTATGTAGACTTTATACTCTCGTTTTTCCTGAGTAATGTGTGTGTCGTGTCGCAGAGGCAATGAATCATTCTTTAGAATAAAAACGGGAACATTCCTTTATACCTACTAACTGAAACAAGAGAAGTAGGGATGGATGCAGTCATTTTTCCGGCGTGTTCTCAATTTTTAAAGAGATGAAATGTGTGGGGGTGACTGAGTGAGCTTGGAATGAGATTTTTTGTTCATTTGAATTGAAAAAAGGAAGCTTGGATGCTGATACGCTGATATGTTCTACTCCGTTCAATTCACTTTTATGTCTGATTACCCATTACCCATTCGGTTGGGTTGACTTCAATATGCTCTCGTGAAACCTTGAGTTGGAGTAAAGGGAACTGAATACAAATGACATGAAGAATTAATTGTCAATCTCAAAAATAAATGATTAAGTACGATTCAACTGAAATTGATTTTTTTATATGCAGTAGAAAATATATCTCCCTTTGTTTTGCATAATGTCGATATTCGGGTGATCGTGACAGAAAAATTGAATGATAGATAGTTGACAGACCGGAATAAGTTAATAATCTGTTATGCTCACTAACCAGATAAGATTATTACTTACAAAATGCATGAAAACGAAATCGATACACAGTTCCAGTTTGAGTATCCGTAGAACATTATTTTATGAGTATGAATCTTGAAAGTTTGACGAAACTCGAATGAAAATACCATGTGTAAGCTCAGATATACATAAATGATTTAAATACGTCGGTTAAGAAGTGGCACTATTAGCTGCGGTACAGCTCAAGAATTTAGGTTGAGTTTTTGTGGGTTTTTGGAAATAAAATTAGATTTTCGGGTTTATTCTGAATTAGTGAAGCGTGTGTAATGGTTGCTACGAACATCATAATATGATTTTATCAGAGATATCAGAGATTTTATTTTCCTTGGCAATTAGTTCCGGTTGGGACAGTTGGGAAAATCCCGTTAGTATGATTAGAAGACATTAAAATGAGTTGCCTGGTACTCTTGAGAAAAAAAATTCATAAGAAGGAATGCTAAAATCTTCAATGTAGCGTAACGTATGGCGTCATTAAAGTTTTGCCCGTAAATCCTTTTCAAAAAATTAAAGAAAAATGGTTTGTATTAACATACAGTGTTATCTTAAATTTGTTTCAATTGTTTCTATTCATATCTATTGACTGTACATATCTAACGAAGATAAGAATTTACGTTGGTAGCGTTGCCAGCTTCCTCCGAATGCTTCCGCTATCCAGTTGACTGACTGACGCTTGACGTGAAGCACTCAATTCTTTGAAGAGATGACGCACATTGAAATACATGCAAGCTACACTTTACTTTCCAGAATTAGATCTTGTTTCCATCCCAGTCTGTCAGTCAGATCTCAAGTGTTTATGCAAAAATAACCATTGAGCTGATTGAAAATGTTTTCCTGTCTAGCAAAAAAAGGTCGCTTTCGGCAAAAAAAAACAAAAAAACGCATT
This sequence comes from Lepidocyrtinus dapeste, assembly GCA_036850885.1. Taxonomy (NCBI): domain Eukaryota; kingdom Metazoa; phylum Arthropoda; class Collembola; order Entomobryomorpha; family Entomobryidae; genus Lepidocyrtinus; species Lepidocyrtinus dapeste. The sequence goes on along the minus strand of JAANSQ010002234.1, from coordinate 3,605 downwards.
GCTTAGCTTACGGACAAATGAGGATGATGTAAGGCTAATTTATTCGTTATATCAGTGTGTATACATACTTAACTTCCTTTCATTTGGACTGTTTCCTTCAAGAAGAGTACACATCTTGTTCGGAGTCGTGTCGAAAACTTGTGTCAGATTAGCCCAAACATTTCATTCATTTTTTTCTTAGGGAAAGAAAAGAAAAGAATACGCAGTCTATCTAAGCTGAACTCCTGTTAGTAGACGTGCTCCCGAATAGGAAGGATGGCTAAAAAGAAGGCGACTTCGTATATATTAAATGAAGTTGTTTATATATGATATTGCGCATTTAACGTTTTTTGGCATGTTTTCTTAGAATTAGATAGTAATTGACTCGTAGAAATAAAGTGAATCAAGAGAAAGCTCTACGTGCAAATAAAGAAAATGTACACCTATGTACTTATAATTTTAACTGTGAGCCATTCGTTGTAAAGATTAAACGAAAAAGAGAGTTTAGAAAGAGTAAATTTATTGTATATAGGTTTTGGAGAACTGGCAAAACTTTTAAAATGTTTTTTACTGGTTAAAGTATTCAGATTGATATTCTGATTTAGTTTTTACGATGACTATGGCTCTGTCCATGGTTTCTGAAAAATGTCCGACTGAGCTTTGATTTGCGATCGATGAATATGATGATGGAATAAATTGAGTGAGTTGAGTTGGGTTTTGTCGAGCAGAAATATTTTTCCAATCTTATTAAAATTCAAGTGGAGAATACTAATGAAGGAAGTTACGATTCCTGTGTTTCGAAATACTTTAGACGTATGGACCAGCACAGAGGCTATTTTTTTATCTGATGTTTTGCTACTACATTTGCATAAATAAATTTCAATTTAAAAATAGCTAGCTAGATCGTACCCACGATGGGATCCTTTGAGGTTATGGGAATTTCATTGTGGAACCGAAAGTTTGAAGAAATTGGATCAATGGATTTAATGGCTCGAATGAAACACAATCTCGTTGAGATGGATGGGAATTGGCGAGTTGAAAGTAGAATTGGAAACAGCAGTCCATGCAAATACAGAGAAGTAATGTCTCTGTCTTTGGCTCTATATGTCACATCTGAAAATTCGAATTTCATTTACAATTTTGATTTGATTGCCATCCTAAACAGCTAGAACAAATGATTTGGTAGATTGGAAAAGTGAAGGTGACGCTTATAGTTGACTGTCATACATGTTATCAGAGAAAATTGCTTGATTTAAATATGGGTTCTATTAAGGTTGAAAAACGTTCTCCCTATTTATTTTGAAAATGAACTGCTTTATTTTTCACTCTGAGAGTTAGTTTTCTTTGTATTAGCCATTAGGGTACTCTCGACTAATGAGAATGTTTTATTTTTTTTCAGTATATTGGATGTCTGGATGTGAATACTTCAATGAAGAGCCTGGACTTCGACACAAGGTCGTTGATCGCAAAGTAAGTTTTTCTCCTGTTTAAAATATCAGTGTAATTAGAATTTAATTACTATGTTTACTTTAATCCTCTAAATCTCAGAGTTCGTAGAATAAAATAATATATTAGGTTGCACTTCTATTCTGACGGTCAATAAACAGTAGGAAAATTCTTTCTTTTCTAGTGAAAGCTGTGCAAGAGAAATATACGCAGAATTTTCATCCTAGGAAGATTTGTTTTTTTGTAGTTAGATCCGTGTGTGGGTCTTAATAAGGATGCTTCCCACGGAGCTTCTTTCCAAGAGTCATTAGCAGACCTTCATTGAATAACAAACTTTATAGAAAAGCTGATTACTTGTCATCATCATCAACCTCCAGCATCGACATAGCCGTATTTTTCTTTGCAGAAATTAATGGTCTCCATCATTCCATTTTCCCCTTTGATGCTCTCATTTTCTTGTGATTAGTGGGATAAAAAAAACAAGGGAATTTTTGGATAAAAGAGGCATTTGCCAAAGTCTTATTACGGCGCATAGGGAGGAAATACGTATGTATGTAAGTAGGGACACACATGATATGCATGTATACTCTCCTGATCTCGTGTGTTCCCCTCCATTTCCCATTTTTTCCTCCATTTTTTTTCTTTTGAAAAGGGAACCCTTGACATTATTACCGAACTTGGCGAGGTTGAGTCCTGGGAGGAACACACTATTTTTTCAGCTCAGGTACAAAATATATGGCCGTCTTGCCTCTTGCTCGAATGATGACTACAGAGGAAACCTCTATTATCCCAGTTTTCACCGTGATATTTATGTGGGATTGTGTGCGTGGGCGTTTATGCCAGTTATGCAGTCGTTTTTTTATAGTGAAGCAAAAGACATGTATAAATTTATATGGAATGAAGAGTAGTTCACTAGCTCAGACACTATAGGCTTTTAAACTCAGGAGCTTGCTCAGCAAAAAAGTAGAAAATGAGAGTAAAGACTGAAGAAAGGAGAATCCAATTCCATTGTCCTTGTCTTCGGAAAAAAAACTTTTTCCTTCTATTTTCTTTCAGTTTTACTTAGTTTGCTACATAAATAACCATCTAAAATGTTACTTGTCGCAATCGCATTTAAAAAAACACTTTGGAGAGGTGCTTTGGAAAGTTACATAAAGTCGGGGTTTAGAGGAGAGAAAAAGTTGAATTGGCCTGTTTATAATTATTTTTTATGCAGGTCGGTGTGTCTGTCGGAAAAATACCCAAATTAGTTGTATCTTTATTGCACTGCCTTTAAGTTTCTTAAATGAAGAATTGGTATCCGTATCCGGAGAAAGTATTCACCCAAGCAAAACCTCACCACTTGCCTGGTTTGAATGGAGAAGTTTTTGACTAACTTAACTGATGTTATTTTAATACGAATCTTACTGGCTCTGGAACAATTGCAACGAGGGAAAGTGCAATGGGTTGACATACTAGATGATTGCTTTCATTTGTCTTTGAATTTTGTCAGGGTATTTTTGGAATCAGGAATCATAGTAGTAGAAGGCAGATGGGTTAGCTACTTTTCAGGATTACTGAATTTTTTGGTGAAAGCATTATCAAAGAGAAATAGTTGAATTGTTGGGAAAGGGTAGCTATATATTGTCCAAGTTTAATACGGCAAGTATCTAAAAGTGTGGTATGGCAGAACATTGATTAATCTAAAAATTGAATGAAGAATTCACTGATAAGCTACTACTGTCAGTTTCAAGTTTTTGAATAAGTGGGTAAACATGTAGGTTTCCGTTTTTTGTGTCATCGGTTGTGTATATTGAGGAGTTTATGAAGAATGTAAGATTAGGATTTCTTGCAAATAATTAAATACTACCAATAACCTATCTTTGGCAACATAGTTAAAGAATTGCTAGTACTGGTCTCTGCTGAAATGTTAGGAAATTGATTGAATAAGAAAATTTTGGCAGAAGTGTATTGACCAAGGAAGTAGAGTGAATGGATTCGTGAATATAATGAGAGATGAAAAAGAGGATTGCCTGTATAAATGGAACTTGAACTTTAAGAAAATAGAGGAAATTGTGTAATGTGGAGAATGGATGAGATAATTTCTTATTGTTTTCTTCGTTTTCCAGAGAATGCATCAATCAAGTCTGCGAAGCGGCTGGTCTACGATCCCAAGATAAGAAACGAAAGGTAAGAAGAAT
>JAANSQ010002233.1:0-12517 GCA_036850885.1 Lepidocyrtinus dapeste | reverse complement strand
ATCTCATTTCATTTTCAATTTAGTGTTGAATTGATCTTTAAAACAATGACTTTCAATAGGATAATGGATAGTTACATACCTGAATTACAACAAAAAAGCAAATGATCAGTTTGCTTTGTCATTCCCAAACATTGTGTCTTCAAATATTGAGATTTCAGCTTGTCCAACTAATAAAATATCAGTTTGATCAGCGAGAAGTATCAGATCAAATTATAATTCTTCTTCGCCTCTCTCGTTCGTCTACAGATTGTATTGATATTCTATCCACTTTTGTTTTTTTGCGATAGGTAATGAATATTCACCAAGAAAGAAGCAAGAATCCCATTAGAGGCAGACGTTAAACAAAATTATATCATTTTTATGATCGTAACCCTACGTATAAAATGGTGACAATGATAATGAAAATCTTGCCGGACTAAGCAAATTAAACCTTAATGTTATGGTACGTTAGCATGCAACAATGCATTTGTTTTTTTGATGCATTAGCAATTCTAATGTGCATTCGGAGGAAAAAAAGGTGAGTGTAATCTTTTGAGATTGGAACATCATCATTTTCATCGCAGTTACACTCCAAGCGGCTAGGCATTCTCATGAGATGAATACAAAATGTCTCTTGATGGTTTAATGACATCCAATCTCATATTTTATTCTGAGGGTGTGTACGCATCACTAATTTTTTTGAAACCTACTCACAGTTAAAAACATACACATTAATTTCGTAATATAAAGCTTTTCTTGAATGTGTGCATGGCCTGCGCAGTCCCGATTGCATATTCGCAAACGAAATGATTTCTTGAATATTGTTGTCAGTTGTCACCATTTTATTTCTAAAGGGAAAAAATGAAGTTGGTCGGTATTTTTCTTGTTTCGTTTTGTATCCTGTAGCTCTTAATGGTTAGGAAAATACTTAATATTTTTGCATTCTGGGTGTTCATCATCTTCAGTCATCATTCTCGACTGTGAGTCGTCGTTGTCAAAAACTTACTGATACTGACGCGACTACATGTGACGTAACTTGGTTTCTTGATGATCCTGTTGAACCTCAAGTGATTTGATTTTTAGAGGAAAAATGCTTCCTTAATGTCTTCTAAATCGTTGTTGATTTGAAATATGAACTGGTTCCTATCACTTTTGTTAAGCATTAGGAAGGAAAAGATAAAGCGTCCAGTTTCGCTTCATTTACAATCCCTCTGTATCTGTTTTACTTTGTACTCCCTATCAAACTTAATTTTTGTCTAGACCCTCTCTTTCTTCATCTAATTGGTTAACGTCCGAGAACTCTTCATGAATGTTTTACACTCCATACTCCATCCAAGTACCAAAGTCTAGTCTGATGGAGTAAAAGGAAAAGAGTACACACTGTCTTGTCTCGGAGCCTGCCGGCACATGCCATTTTTTATGTGAAAAACACATTTGGTTTCTGTTTTGTGGTCGTATGGAACCATAGGGTAAAAAAATGAAAGGATGATGATTTCATCTCACACAAACAATGTTTGTGCAGCTCTAGTTCTGGTTTCGAGAAATCTATCCACATGAAAGCGTGATATCACGTTACTCCTTACATTCCGTTCCGTACCAGAGAACTGTTTGCATGTTCCAACTCATTTGTTCCTGACCTCTTTGGTTCTGGTTCATTTCACCTTCGCCGCATGAATTGCCTTGTGTAAGTGCTTTCTTTTCTTCAATTGATATGCTCTTCAATAGAAAAAAAGTCTTAGAATCCATTTGCTTTCTTCTCAAGGTTAAAAAGATGGCATGATGTTGCTCAATAAATTCCTAAATCAAAGAGTGTTCATGAGAAATACCACAAACTGTAGCAAAATGTATAGTTTCTTCTAGGAATTCTTTTCACCACACAAATCAATAGCCGAAAGATGAGTTTTCTGCTCCTCATCAGGACATTTTAGGTTTTTTTGTCTGGAAGTTCGTTGGCTTAACCACTCATCCCTGTTACAAATGTTAGTATGTGGTAATCACTGGAACTACGCGTGAGAAATGTGTAACAAGGGAAGAAAATGAAAGAAGTATTTTTTGCTCGGTCTATGTCGATCCACAAAAATGCGAAAATTTTCCTTCAGAACAGGTATAAACATTGTAGTCTTTTTAACGCTGTACGACGATTATCTACAGTTCAATAACACACATAGCATGCAATAATCGTCTTCCCTTTAGGCAATCAAATCACCTTGCAAGGAAGTTGACTAGAAGCAAAAAAAAATTTTTTTACTAGGAATCATTTACGCTTCATTCATTGCCTCTGCTTGAGCGTTCATCATGTTGCAGATAAGTATGCTGGCTTCATCCTTCATGGTTTTACTCTCGAGATTAAATTCAAATTCATATTGTTTGAAATCAACTTTTTTTATGCACTTATAATTTAATCCGCGTCAAATGTCTAATCAGAATTTTTAATGATTTGCTTGTAATTACGGCTTTGCCTTTGAAGAGCACTCTTGAAAAAATGATTTTTTAAGCCTTGTGTAGGATTAAGAATTGAATGCGTAGCAAAAGAATCATGATTGTAATGTAAGCCTCCCTCTTAAATTTCAAGGGCGATGCTAAACAGATAGCAGTTTAGATTTCATCTGATTCCGTCACATTTGTAAATGATCGCTAATAAGTATTTACATGTGTAGCATTGTTACTTCAGTTTCAGTCGGACAAAATCTAGGGATTCTACAGATATAGCCAAATGTGTGCAGAAGATACCCCCTCAAAGGATACTCTTTTGCGTGATATGTGCTACGGGGCAAAAAAGGTGCCAAGTTCTATCGAGGGGCTCGTCCTCATGAATGCATTTATTGTCAAACCCATGGCGATTCTCAATGCAACCCGTAAATAAGACAATGAATTTGAGGAAATCAAATTAGCACTTTAGCCTTGTTGTAGTTTATATGTCCCTTCTTCAATCATTGCATTATTTTATTGAATAATTACTCCATGATTTGATTACAGTACACTCTAGAGAAAATTACACTGGCCATTATTATTAACGTGGCTATTCTATACTTCCTATATGGAAAATTGCTTAGGAAAATAATAGCAGTGGTGGTACTCTCTGGCTGAGAGTGCATAGATTAAGTTTCTTTCTTCTGGTTTATTGTCTGCTACAGATAATGATCTGTCGAACTAGGAGTGACCAATGTCGAAATTTAAAAATATGATGAGCTTGTCTTTCTACTAGCTTGTCGTGCTGAATTGAAATTCATGAAAATAGAAATGAAATCATGCTGCATGTGCCTATTTCTCTGTTGCTTTGTGATGCTTGCAGATTCTAAAGTCTAAAGTGCATGGATTTTCGTGTCAGTTCCTGCTAAAAGCTAAATAAAGACAATAGCTTGTTTCTGCTAAAAGTGTTCTTATCTTTGAGCGTGCACTCACTTGACTTGTGCAAACAAACCAGAAAATGCATAAATAATAAATTAACACGGGATTTTTCAGTGTCACGTAATAATTGCGACAGGAACAAGATAGTAGAATGGGTTGATAATTTTGGCGGCTGAGAGTTCCTTGAATAATGTACTTTTTTGCCTGGGGAATGTTCACTTGAAATGTTTGAACATTTCGTACCAATAATATCTCATTTGACGTTGATTAAGGAGAGATAAGCAAACTTGAGAGTGCAACTGCTTATAAAAAATGATTTATTGTTCTGACAAAATCAAAAATAAATATGTTTAAGGCGTGTGCTACGTCACGTTCTTATGAAGTATACGTACATTAAACGAGATGTCCTGAAGCTAAACCGTGCAAAAATATTCGGCGTATTGATAAATTGATAAGGTAGTTTGCTAATAACTGGGATAATTCCAAAATCCCAATGTTTTCTAGCTAACGGGTTTTCCAGCAAATCTCAAGAGATTAGCCCATATCATATCGTCACGCGATCTATTTTGTATTCAAATGACAGTCAAATTTATGCCATATTTAGCTAATGCAAAGAGCAAAACGCAGTGCGACATTGTTTATCTTAATGACTTCAAATTTTTAGCATGGAACATTCATAAACTTCAACCCCCTGCGGAAGTTTTACCAATTGGCCAGGCCAAACCTCTCCATAAATTTTACTTTTCAAAAAGAGACTCTATGCTCATTGTCTAGTTATTATTTCGGGGAATAACCCTGTCCCGGATTAGAATATTTTTTAGTGAATTTAATTTTTTAAGTAAACACTTAACATTTAAATCAAATAGTTTAAATCATCTTAAAATTGTTGTGGCACCCTACTCTACCTGCGACGATACTTCGGTTCATCGTAATTCCTCTTCACCGCCGTAACTACATGTAATCGTTGATGTTTACGCTTAGGCTAAGCATTTAAAATTGGCACATTAATTCTCCCAACGCAAAATACCTAGGTTCGTGCTTATTTGGCATTCCTCTTGATGCGAATGTCATAATTGCAAGTACACAACCGTGACTTACAATCCCAAAAGTAAATGAGGCAGGTTCTTCGCCCATTATCTTTATTTCTCATATATACACATTCATTATTTCATGTTTAATGAATCGATTGTTACGAAGTGTATGCAAATCCCATAAGTTTATTTCTCTAAACAAGGTGTAGATTTCTCATTAATTTTAAAGATACATTCACTTAATTATCTACGTATTCACACCAACTCCTACACCTTTCGTCACACCTTGGCTTAAAACCATTCAAAGTCAACACTCTTTTTAATCAGCGGCTTGACTTTTTGTGAGGGGCCCAATATCAAAAAATATATTAATTTTTTGCAAACATTAAATATTTTTTTTTTACTTTTTTAAAGGAAACAGAAAATTAAGTCATGTGTATATGCTTGAAAATTGCTGCTTGAAAGCGCATTCACATTACTCATTCGGTACGGTAACTTTGCAAATTGCAAGGTTATCCGTATCAGTGTCAGTATCTTAGTTTCCAAAAAGCTATTTCGCGCGGCAACTCTAAACGTGTCATATCACATTACATGGAAATCCATTTCATTCCAAAATGTCCATAATCATCTCAATAAATGTGCTCCGATTTATGCATTCTCATGTAGCAACAAGGAAAACATGAGATGATCAAACCAATTTTTAATTGTATTCACCTCTAAAAAAAAACATTTGGATTGTGTCTTATGCTCGCGCTCAAACGATTCTTGTCTTTTGTCCATGTCAATTCATTACAAAACTTGTGTGTGTGGTTGTCTGAATGGCTTGCAATTTTTCTGGCAGTAAATAACCTTGAGATTGTCTAAAAGGATATCCAATTCCCAATTACGAAAACATAACGAGCAAAAGACTCAGATTAATATTGAATGATTACACCTGTCACTTGGCTGGCCTTTTGCCTAGATTTTTCTGCGTTTGTCCAGAACAATTAGAAAATATAGTGAAATACTTTCCAAAAAACGATAACAAAAGTATTTTAGATAGTATACAACACAACCGGTTTTTTACTCCTTTTGCATTTTTGCAAAGAACTTTTCATTTTAGAGGCTGACATTCTCATTTTTTGGAATGTTTTTTTTGGAGAGAGGGACGCATAAGCTCAAAACCAAATAAAGTACAAAATAGGATGTGAAAACTCCCATTTGATGTGGTATTTTGAAAGAAAAAAGCTAGACCAAAGGTAAAGTAGTCATTCCATCGAATTTTTTTCTCAATTTCATCGACAAGTAATAAGCGGTCTTGTTATTAAACTCCAAGTAATGCTTCCATATTTAGAAGATGGCTTTTAAAACCTGTCTATTATTGTTATTTCAACCTTTCCAATATTGTTATAATGATGGGGATGTTGATTGCTTGAGCTGGCTGCTCATGACTGACTACCATTGTAAGATGACCAAAGTGCAATTTCATTTGCCCAACTCTTAAAACGTAGTTCACCATATGCTCCTCTGCAAATTCTTCATTTTGTTCCCAAGCAAGACCATGATACAATGAATGATGTAATGGAAATAATAACAATAATAATAATAACAATAATAAATATAAGCATGCATCATGTTCTTGACTTGTCACATTTTAGTCTACAGATGGACTGATATAAAAAAACGATTGTGGGAGAAGGCAATAGAATAATACTAACCTAAGAAGTATTCTCGTTGAGTAAGGACAATAATATTTTTGTGAGGATCATGATTATGATTATGATGGTCGATATCCACTAAAATGTAATTCTTTGATATAAAAACACTTTTATGCTGGTAGCTGGTAANAACATGTTCTTTATGGTATTACATCCCATTAGGACTGCAATTGTACAATCGTTTTATTTATGTTTACTGCTCACTACCACATTCAGTTATAGTCATGATGTGTAATAGTAATAATAATCATTTCGTATCCCAATTTATGCCTTTCACAAGTCACTAGTTCGCACACGAAGTCACTCCAAAGAAGTTGTTGTTTTTTTTGTCAAGTCTTCACTCAACACTTTAGTTTTTTTCTGATGGTCTTGCGACAACACATTTAAAAATGTAGACGACGATTAGGTGACACGTACAACATCAGTAAAGGATACCCACACGAAGCATTATACTCTGTCCTTTTAAATACATTTTTTCGTGGCGAGTGTGCCGGGGGTGTTCTTTGCACAAAAAAAGGCTTTCAAGTGACGACGATCATAAGGATAATAAGAGCGAGCGAGGATTAGAGGATTATGTTTTGGTTTTTATTTGACATTTAAGAACATGTTTTTTCTTTGCAAATATCTTATCATAATCTTACCCAACAGAAAGATAAGTGAACCCAGAAAGAGCAGGATATACACATTAGTACGTGGACTTCTTGGGAGTCTTATGAGCATCCAGAAATCTCAATGAGCAATTTTCCTCGGCGATATGAAAACATTCTTGAAAAAAATGAATAGGTATCATATTAATCCTTCAAAAGATGCCGGTGGGATCTTATACCTCTGAATTGTGTTGGTTTTTCTACCTCATAAATAAGCTACCTTAGTGGCAAGCTTTTGTGAATGGTGAACCATCATCTTACACAGGATGGCAAGATGTGAATTAAGTTTTTTCCTGAGATTGCATATTGCATGTTATGAAGATTGTACGTTTTTTAGTGCTTTGGAGGTATGAATCACCATCCTAGTCATCATCTTTAGACAAGCACCTTCTGCAAGGTTTGCCGTAGGTATTATCTAGAAAAAATACTAAACTTGAAAGAACTTTAGCTGTGAATTATTCTTTTCATATTCTTAACTGTCATTATAACTCAAGCCAAGGTATGAATACAGATAGAGTATTCGTGGAATGTGTAGTAAAAAGTATATTGGGTCATGATGAGATGTGGTGTGGTTGTGTGTAGCTCATACGTTAAATGGCCTAGGTGGCTTTGTCTCTCTTGGAAAATATAAAATGCAGAATGTACCAATAAGCTATTTTTCCCAAACCAGCTCAGTCTCAGTGCAATTGAAGATACCAAGTGCAGTCGAATCCAAATCAAAAGGCTGACATTGAACCATACATAAATTCTTATCATCTTGAGTTGGGGCGATAGTGAAAACTAAGATTACGTGTTGGAGTTTTCCCTAAAGACCGGACATAAAACTAAGGTTGTGTATGACAAAATTGTAAACAGTGAGATTATGAAGGTAGTACCATCATTAGCAGCATTGGTGATGGACAGAGTTAATCTATTCCTGAAAGGTTAAGCTCCTCAAATATCAGACATTGGTAAATCAATCAATTAATACTCCAGTTTAGTTTGACCTAAGCCTGAGTAGCTTGGAAAAAATCATAACTTGAACTGATTGTGAGATATATTAGCAAAAAATAGTGACACGTCAAACAAAATGTAACAAGTGCCAAGCATTAGTCAGTCTGACACTCTTTGACAGGTCCGATCCAAACCGTTTTTTATCTTTATCTTGTTCGCAAAACGTTATTAGCGAGAGAGTTTATGTGTCAGGAAAAAGCTTGTGATAGTAAGCAGTGACGATAGTGAGGTGATTGCTCACTGCCTACGTTGAAAGTTAAACAAGTGAAATGATTCATAATCTCATCTCATATTTGTATTTATTTATTTACTTAAAAATGATTTGCAAGTTGCAAGATTCCTTCTCTTGAGTAAAACGTAGGTTGAGAGTTACCTCTAAACATATTTGCTTTAAGAATGAGGTGTGCTTATGGTTCACAAAGGTCTAGAGTGGTTTCCAGTCACTTTATAAATAGTGTATCGTCATCACCAACCATGTTAAACAAAGTTTAGTAAAGTTGAGTCAGTACAGTGGAATGGATGGAGACTCTTGGCACCAAATAAAAAAGACGTTGTTCTCAAAAACTCTCGTGTCATTCATTGTTTTGAATGTTTTGGCGTGATCCCATTTGCAGTTCTGTATGTTTCCTTATTTCCAACCTACAATAATCTTGTCACTAAGTTTGTGCTTCTGTTCTGTTGGGATTTGGGTTTTTGTAAAAAGTTGAAATCGTGAGATTACAGACGCCAAGGAGTACCTGCAAGGAGGAATTCAGTTTATATTTCCTTGACTTGCATTGCTCTCTCATTAAATCATTCCTGCCACTTTCCTCTAGTTCTGCGAGTCTTATTAAAAACGCTGTAGGTACTTTACCTTGTGTATATTATGCGGTGTCATCAAATCCATGTTGGATACCTTTGCGGCTTTAACCAAAAAGCATATCGTTTTATCGTGTTCACCCAGCAAAAAGGATCAAGTGTTCCCAATTTGATTGACTGACAACGACTAAAGTCTGGATAGTTTTGTAAATTTGTAGTATGCAATTTTTTATTACTTATGGTTTGTTTTGCATGCACCAGAGACCAGACAAGATAGTAATTTATCATAAAAAGTTTTTTCCTTTGTGCATTTTATGGGGTCGTAATTTCATTCAGCTATAAGGAATTTTCTCGTCAATTGAGCACTGACTTAGCAATGCAACAGCCAAGTGCCAGTGGAATGAGTTTGCCTCTGTAATTTTAAAGCAGTAGATAATTATTTTACAAAAAATATTTTCCTGATCTGTTGCACTCTATGCAGTTTTTGTTGTTTCAAGGAATTTAATCTGATTTGGGTGAGCGTGTTTTTGTTTTTATACGTTTTATGTCTATAGGACATTTTCTGTGTGGCTGTTGCCGCAAATATGATTAACTTGAGTTTGCCCTTGTATTCCAAGCAAAATGGAAATTGATCGTGCTCATTCTACTAGTGAGGTAATGTTACCTCATGATAATGATCATGTTAGTGGTGATGATGATAGTGGCGGTAGTAATATTTCTGAAGGAAGTAAAGCCACAGCAGATACATTAAAATTTGAGGATGAGGTGCAAGCTGATATCGTAGTGAGTTCCAATTATTCCTCTGAGGTGCCTAATACAGATAGTTCTCAGGATATGGAAGGAGTAGAATTGCAATTACAGGCATATGAAGATGAGGAGCATCTGCCTGATCTGCCATTGACAGAACCACCTTTACTAGTAGACTTAGATATACCGCAAATTGGAGAGATTTACACTAGTGCAAATAATGGTATCAGTGACTGCAGTGATGTGAATTCAGATGAAACTGTAATCGATTATCGGGGTGAAATGATCAAATCTCTAGAATTCACTGAATGGGATGAGTGTGTAACCAGGAACGATAGTTTCTCAGCACCGGATGGTGTTAGTGATGGGAATTTGATTTTGCCAGAAAAGGATGACAATGATGCTCTTAATTCGGAAGGTACCAATTGCATTCGTTTATTACGGCGCGTATATAAGTACTCAGAGTGGAAGAATGAAAAGACACCTCTTGGCTGTGCTTCTGCACTCAGATAAAATTAGTTTATATGCGTCGTCGAATTTAATCAATCTATTTTCAAAAAAGAAATATTTTAGAAACGAATTGCGCATGATATAATATATTCAGGTAGTATTTTGGAATTTTGTTTGCGGTTTCGCTTTCCCTTGCCTCCTCAAAATACAATAGCTTCTTTGATGAGATCCCCCCAGAAGTGAACTTTACCCCCGTCGAGTTCTATGCTACCTGATTGCGCTCTAATTATTAAGGTTTGCATCTGAAAAAATTCTGTTATGAAGTATACTACTGTGATAAGTACTGTATGATGCAACACGGCCATTTCCGGTATAACGTCAATTTTGTTTGATAATGTAAAGAAGTTTTGCGTAGTCAGCATCAACTCCCATATCATCCAAGTGTGACTAGTTCATTTAGCCCTACGCATGAATAAATGTCTTTTTTATCTCGCTCGGTTTTGAAAATAATGCATTTCGCGAAATCATCCGTGAACGCTGAATTAAACTCACGATACTCACAAAGCTGTTCCTTCGAAACCAGTTACTTTGTTAATTCCCATATTGTACTGTTCAGCGGGGTGACAACATGAAGGGCAAGTTGACAAAAAAAAACTGTAAGGTAGGAATGAAATCTTTACGGAGCATTGAGCTTCTTGAAAAAAACGTTTTTCGGGGAAGAAATAAGTCATGCATGACTTCATCCCTTGTCTACCTTCGCAATCGCCTCATTTACCTGACTTTGAATAGAATTCTCAAAAATATCTACAGTACAATAATTCGTTACTCATCCCCTCTGTATCAAATCTTGTAAATCGTTTTTTCTGCAAAATCACGAAAAACACTGTGAGAGGTCAAGCGCCAACATGATTCTTGGTTATTCTTCGTGTACTTCCTGTTTCCTGTATTTTCATTAAAAGCAAATTTTTATTCACTAAAGAAAATCTAGTTCATGGTAATATCCCGGTTCGAATAAAATGCCAAGATTAGTTCACGGATCAAACAAGGACAATATTTTACCATAAAGGTTTCCCCGCTTTTTATCTCGCTAAAATCCCAAATTGACAAAGGCTTCGGTATTTACTTTCAAACACAAATTTTACCGTTATTCGCAAATTAAATATGGGGTTTTGTTTATGTTGATGTTTACCAATTGATTACATAGTAAACCTCTTGTTATCTTACAACATGTCACCATTACCATGATTCAACTTTGCCATGTATTCATTATCCTTAAGCAGGCGTTTCCAGATAAGCAATTTTTTTTCTTTTCCCGATCTTTGAATATTACCATGTTGGATGTAGGGAATGCATTATTCATGCATCGAAAATTCGCAATGAGGTGAAGGTTGCTTATTCCGCATCTTTGAGTCTGGTAACAGTAAATACTGCGTGGCTCAGTATCAAATTGGTTAATATTAATTCAAGACAAAACATACACTGTGATGAGTACATGTCAGGTTGGCGCCTGCGTTGTAATATCCTGTACTGAATCAAACCACTAACCAACTATACCACACCAATATCATCATCATTTACCAAACCCAGAAAAAAAGGAAGTCTAATCATGATCTCGCAATCATTACTCCTAATTTTTTCCTACAATAGTTGACTTATTATACTGCGGTTGAATAGAATAGCAAATTGGTGGACTGTTCTAGCAGATTTTTAATTTGTTATTTTGTATGCATGTGCTCTTCTTTGTTTAATGCAAATTTATGCATTTAAGCAGAAATAATACTGAAGGGAGAAAGATCGGATTTGTGGGGTAATAGTTAGTTAGTTTTATTTATTTGACCATATTCTATGCCATCATAAACGGTCATCATATAAAATTTGTATCTCTTAGCGGTTAAAAAATAATATAAATATAGTTTGCATTAGAATGTTACGATAAACTTGCGTATTTTCATACACGCCTCCCAGTACATATATATTTTTTTAATACTATTTACATCGTTCCAATTAATTTGAGTTAAAAAAATTTCCCTGCTTGAATTGACATTAATATTTTGTGGTAGCATATATCTACATGATTTATAGTGTGGACATTCTACTAGTACGTGAAAAACATCTTCAGTACACTTCATGTTACAAATATCACAGTTCTCATACTTATTAGCTCTATTTCCTAGGAGGTTACACGCTCTACCCTTAAATGTAATATAATTTAAATTAAACCTAAGTTGCAATGTAAAACGCTTCAGACTAAACGATAGATCACTGTTTAAATACTCTTCGGTACCTATCCTTTTTTTGATTAGTTTGTACTGCCTATTACTTTGGGTTACCATAAAATCAACCTGGTTTTTTCTGTATTCTCTTCGGTGATGAGTAACTATTTTGTGGATTTCGGAATTGCTGAGGGAATTTTGTCTTAACTTACATAAATTTTCATTTAGGAATATATTATTTACTGCATGCGCCCAATTTCGTTTCGGATCGTCAACGTTCGTATCTTTAAGGCTCATTTCATAGCAAGTTCTGACTAGGCTTTCCCTGCTTTTACTCAGTACCCTCTTATGGAATTTCAGGATAAGGTTGATAAAGAAATTTGTAATAGGCATAAAGTCAAGTTCAAGAGCGATTTTCCACCTGGGTGTTTCTGATGGAATGTAGTATAGCTTCCTAAAGAATCTGTATTGGAAATCAACCAGTTTATCGAGGGAATTAACGCCCCATATTATAACTCCATAGCATAATACCGACCTAATCATAGAATTAAATAAGGATTCGTGCACTTTAAATCTGTCTATCTTGCCCCTCCAGAATGTTCTGCGTAACTCTA
>JAANSQ010002232.1:0-12518 GCA_036850885.1 Lepidocyrtinus dapeste | reverse complement strand
TTTCGATTATTTCTACTGGGGAGACACTTACATGCAGAGACAAATGAGATTAATTAGTAAAGCATAACGAATGGAATTTACAAAGTGAGAATGAGGTGAGAATGAACAAACATACTTTGTAAGAGTCTTTATAATTTACTTTTTCTATCTGGGTAATCGCTAACTAATAACAAGTGATTGGACAAGGCCAGACACTTTGTCTAACTGTCCACTTTTGGAAGAATAACATAACAAAACCCAAGATTGTTGAGATAGGTTAGAGATTCACTACATCACACAGGTAGGAATCATAATTGATAAGTTAAACGATAAAAGCATATATTCTAGCACCAACTTAGCTGCCGCATATTACACTCGCTCCTGTGCATTAGACAATAGTTATGGCCCGACTCAATCAATTAAGTTTGTTGTTCATTGGATTAGTTCACTAAAAAGAGAGGGAAGTGAGAGATAGAGAAGGTCATAAAATGGTGAGAAAATACGTCATGATCATTTTTCAAAAGTTCCACTACTTTCCGAAAATAATGAAAACGTTGAATTCTTTGCGAGCGATAGGTTGCTTGTAATTTCTTACTAGAAATTCTAATCTGAAAATCCCTGAATCTTAATATATTATATTCCCTCGGAAATGTATGAATCTTTTTAAACTCAATGTTCGAAAAATTCAAACGTTTCATCAGTTTTTTTCTGTGAAAGTTAACTCCGAATTCAAATCTGACCTCACCACTGAATCCCTCACATTCGAAATCATATAGAAACATGTTCTGCGCAAATTCACGAAAAAATTATTTTTCCATGTATTCCTCATGGAGAAAAACCGCTCCAAAGTAACTTCTCCGCGAGGATTAACCGTAGACAGACGTTTTCAGACTGTTTGCTACATATTTAATAATTTGTTGCTGGTGGTTGTTATTTATTGCGTTTATGTCAACTGATTTTGCCTTGCTCAAAATTAATTGGATAACAAGCAAAAATTTACATGCTTTCTGCTTCGAAGAATCCTTATCAGGTTAGGAAAGGAGCATGTAAAATGTTGTAAGTTCTAGAACAGTGGCATGACCGGGCAACCTTATAATAAGCGAGCACCACCAATTTGTGCAAAACGTAAGAACAGCTATGTTCTGCAATTGATAAATTAATTTACATTAATTTTCACTTTGCATGGTCTTGTTTCCACTTTTAGACACCTCTAATCACAAGTAGCTTCCTACAACCAGAATATTGTTTGCAAAAACGGTCGAGGAATCAATCATCCACCATCATCATCATCAACTCAGTTCCTTTCGGCTATAATCACGTTATCTTAAGTATTATCATAATACCAAGAGTACAGAAAATGGAATTGGATGATGAACTGCACTGACATTGATTTGTTTACTTTTGCATTTCATTTTCATTCATTTGTCATGTCTGCTCGTGCATCGACTTCTATTGAAAGCATGACAAAATAGTTAATAAAAAGAAAATAGCTTATAGTTGTGTAGGATTATGTACTTGAATAATAATGCCTAGAAGGGATTATGAAACCTTTCCCTTCTTATTTATTATCATAACTACAGGGGAATAAACGAACTGTCTGCACTCCGCCATTCACCCAATTTTGAAAGCAACGTGTATTATATATTAATTTAGTGTATAAGTGAACTTAAACGAACAAAGCCAATTTCCAAGATGAATTCAGAAGAAGAGTAGGTATAAACACGCTTATGTATTTATCTATACAACAATTAGATGACAAGTAAACCACATGGATTGAGGCACGCTCCATGACCAAACGTGTTCAACCCATATCCAGGCTCAATGACACATTTGGAATGTAATCATTTGAATCCCATACATTTAATAAGATGCATACGCAAGTTTGCTTCCTTTCCGTCAACTACATAATGTATGCATATTACAGAAATGGAGAGAACGTAACCGGGGCTTTGGGATTATTGTAAGATATTTGTTTGCTCATTTGACAACAAAACAATCACGAATCCTAAAGATCTCTTGATTTCGCACGTACGTGACAATTTTCAAGATGATCTTGGGATATAAGTAAGCTGGCATGCTTTTAATCAAGAGACAAGAATTGGAAACGCATAGAAAAACGCAAGTACGCTAAAGCATATCAAAGATATTTATTTGTTTTTTCTACCTCTACTTCTGCCAGAATAATGTGTCAATAAAATAGACATTCGCCCTTTCCATCTTTGTTCGAGTAAATTCTTATTGTTGCTAGAAAGTGCACAGTTAGGAATTCACTACGGCATTGTTTATTGCCAAATAAATGTCTCAGCTAAGGCGTGTTAAATTAAGCCGTAAGCATACAAACCTTTCTAGTTTTTTAATCCAATCCAGAGGGAACTTGCATAAATGGATCAGAAACAAATCCATATGTGATCAAAATCATCATAATAATACCTCACCTCGCTTACTGATTACTTATTGGATACACAGATTATTTTGCAAATATACATGCGTTGATTCGATTTTATAATGTTAAACGTCTTAGTACTTTTTGAAAATAAATATTTTGTTCGGATTCAATTAATAGTTTTTTTTGCAAAAAAAGAATCGTATTCTGTAGATTCGACTGTTAAAGTGGTTGACTTGTTTTATGTTTCTGTGTAGTAGTGTTTGCTGCGAATGACCATGAAAAATAAGTTTTCCCTGAGTAAAAACAAGAAAGGTCATTAGTCATTACTCATTATAACGTACACCATTAATGTTTAAATACTTTGTCACCTCTCCTTTTCATTGAATCCCAGTTGGTCATTTTAATAACTTGTTGAAATTCGACGGAGTAGAGAAAAAACGGGACAGTATTTTTACAATACAAATTTATACCTGCGTCAATAACTAGCTTGAAACTTTAATTGGGATTTCATGGGAAATTACCCGTGACTATATCATTGCGCGTTTGGCCCGCCTGATGGCATGCGAGAAACGCAAAAGATTACATAATTTTTTTGATCTTGCAATAAAACAAAGACTTGCAAAAGATGCCTTTCCGAACCGTAAAAATCACTTTAAAGGGCAATCACAAAATGAATGAATGCCATACGATGCCAAGAAACCAAATCTGCCGAAATGGCTATGGCTAAAATGAAAACTGTTAAACGATTAATCTGAGGTTCAGCTCGGTAACTACAAAGGTTTCTAGCATAAAATTTGTGTGAAATGAGATATTTCATGATGATCATCACCTTTCAAAGTGCAAGCGCAGTGCCATTTATGAGCAAAAACTGCATGCAAAATCCACTATGACCATGTCTACACGTAAGATATTGACACATTGCCTGATATGGCTTGAGTAGTTAGATAGTACGGGTTAGACAGATAATGGTACGAAATGCCGTAACCTACTTACAATATAGTATGAGAAAGCCCAATTTATTATTTTTTGGGGGTCATCGTCGTAATAATGAAAAAAGAGAAGAAACTGTGGTTACTTTGCCCCCACCACTGCCTCGATGTCAGAACTGAATTTTATGACTTGTAATTTATGAATGTTCATTTTATTTTAATTCCGAAATTTTTTAGATCACAATTTCACTAGCGTCCATACTGGGCTCGTGGGTGGAGGCTGCACCGGCCGTAGCCAGTGTCCATGTGAGCTTTGTATCAGGAAACAAAAAGACTCAATATTCACACGGAACTCACACAAGACCTGCTGTCGTTCAGTACAATCTACAGCAAGCGGGAACGGGTAAGCCAAAAACAATTACAGGAAATCGAATTGTTTTCTAAACAATCATAATTTGCTCGTCCTTGTAGCCTGAAATCACTCAGGTTTTATTGTCTGTTTCGGAAAGATGATTTTAGGATGATTTCATGGAGTAAACTTAGATGATCATAAATACTGCTTTAGAAAATAACAAATAATAACATTGCTGACTAACCAAAGATTCTATCAAGTGATGAAAATGATAAGTAAAAGTTATGACCTCTGCACCAAAAGAAAAATTTAGAAATGACTCTAGTTCTCATTTTTTACAATACTAAATGTTGGAAGACTTGGTAAAGTTCAAATAGCTTTTCGCGAATTTGGCAAATGTACTACAACATTAAAACCGTAAGTGACAATTTGTACGAACGACAAGTAACAAAAAATAAATCAACAAACAATTATTTCGTTTAAAACTTTTTAACACGGTAAGTTTGACTTCTCAAAATAATGAAAGGCGTACATATGTACATAAATTTAGAAATGCAACTTTTTTCTAAAAAACATGATCAGAAATATTTGCTAGCAGACAATTAAGTATACTGTTGATTTAATATGTGATGGGGTAGACTGACTGATAAAAGGCTTTGATGTTATCTATTTGTCATTGCATTTGCAAGTTTGCCATGAAAAATATATGCATCGACTTTTACAAGAGAGCGTTACTGCGCGGCAGCTTTTTATGTATTGTAGCTTTATAGACTTAACCGCAACGAAAAGAAACTGTCTTTGGTAGCCTCAAACGCTCGTATTTAATTCCCTCGATGGAAATTGACGAAATTACTAAAAGTCGCAAAAACAGAACTATTTTTTATCGTTGAAGAAAGGAAGGTCGAACTCTTCCAATGTAATAAAAGTAGCTGAAAATGAAATATATCTTCATGTAGTTACATTTTATTTATGTAATTGCTTGCTTCAGAGTTTTAATGCGAGAGACAAGTAGCAGAATAAAACAAACTGTAAAACACAAAGTAGAAATGATTATATAGGAGATGAAGTAAAACAAAGTGCTAAAAATATTAGGACGTTACAGAAGTACGTAGTAAACAATTTAATTAGGTATCTGAGCATGCATGTCTGCATGTATTTATTAATTTTTATCCTTAAGGAATGGCATGATTGTTTTGTACTTTCAAAAACACATCAAAGGTTTTTTTTTCAAAACAGTTTAGTAATCTTAAAAACATTTTCCCTTCAAAAATGCGGAAAATGGTTTCGTCTGAGAAGGTAAAGACAAAGCACGAAAGGTAGATTTTCTTTGAGAATCTGCAACATCTGAGAGATGGCAGAACCGGCTCGCTCAAGTAGGAAGCAATCTTTGGTACTAATACGTTCAGTTCTTTGAAAAGTATGCATAAGTCGCAGATTAAATGCAAGCTAATGATAAAGAAAGAAAATCAGTAAAAAATCATCCTCTTCGACTCATAAAACAATTGGATTATTCGAAACTTGCAATGCAATGACAAATTATTTCCGCCTGTCTAAAAACCAGTTGACTTGTACCAACTAACCCAAATCGCTCAATTGTTGACACAGGGGACGAACTATTACGTATTCTACGAAGACGAAGCATCTCTGAAGGAGATGTAACCCGGACACCCAAACACACAGGTAGGCATTCTACTACAGGACATCAATCATCAATTTTATTTGTATCCCCAACAACGGCTACTGAGTCGGGTAAACTGCGAGTGACTAGCGAGTATCCGTTACTGCGGTCAAACAACAGTATACGACCAATGAAAAGAAACGGGAACGAATTTTTAACGACAGTTTCAACCAAGACAAAAAGGAGATATCGAGGCCCTTCTCCTTTGACCTTTCGAACTAGTACCGGTTACGCCACCGACTTGCCGAAAAACACTGTTGGTCCCACTTTAATTCCTTCTGCGTCACAAAAACGTCATAAAACAATTACACGAAGCACACCTTCAACAACACTGAAGAAAACAAGCTACAACACCTCCAAAAAGGTAAATTTTGGAGAGGCATCTAGAACCACAACACAATATCCACTTGGACGATCCCGTTCACAAGTTCGTTTTTTGGGAGGTGCAAATGCCTCCCCTATTAAATTGACAACCACCAAAGCGGCTGCTGCTCGTTCTGGTGCAGCGTCTGCCATTTCGACGACAATGACTAGCAAAACCAGTTCCATTACTGGTGACATTACGAAAGCTGAAAATAAACCAAAAGACACGAAAGCTGTGAAACGGAGTCCTTACATTGAAAATTTTGAATCCAGAGGGATTACCTTCCCTGACTTTGACGAGTTTGGCGGTAAGCGTGTTATTAAAATCCATCCAAAAACTACTTTGTATCGTACTTTTTAGTTTAAATTTTCCAGCCTTTTGATCTTCGCTCTACACTTTCGTCTCTTAATTTAGAAATATGTATGTTTTTAACTTTTAACCTGATTAATCATATCGTAGCTGATGTTAATGCTCATACATTTTTCGCTAGACTAGATGATGACTAGGTAGTACATGCTACTCTCTGTATTTTTAAGCCTTTGTTTAAGATTCGCATCCGAGAGTAAGTTTCAATAGAAGTAAAAGCATACTTACTTCTCATTTCGCACCTTTAGTATAAAAAATTAGCTTCATCTTTTGGCATTTGCCGCACAACATATTCCTAAATAATCTTATTCCATTTTTAGAAATATATGGTGAAGGGTTCGTCGGAAAATAACTTAATGCCAAAATACATCATTTTGAATATGAGTACGTCACGTTGTCACTCTCAGAGAATACATAGACACCATTATTCATGACATTCAATGGTTTCTCTAATTTCTGGTTTTAGTTGGCAAGCTGGAATCCAAACTGAATATGACATCCTTTTATGCCTTCATCTGCGTATTTTTGAATTAAGCTTGTATTACGAAATGTTTTACTATCAATACATATATCAAGATTATTTACATATTTTACATGCATTTTTCCTATTTCGCAACACCAAGTAATATGAGCTGAGAATATGTATGATGAGCTCATCTCTGCTTCAACTAATCAATAAAACTCTTCCTGGTGTGCATATCCGGACAGAATTTCCATCATCAATGGATACAAATAATTGCTTACTCTGGCGTTTAGAGTAGCACAATAATATTAAGCTACCGTAGACAAAAATTTAATATTTAAAAACCCTACTGTGTTACTTTGTTTCACTGGCCTATAGAACACCAAAAACCATTGAAATTTTATTTAACAATTGTAGCTATAAATTCGTAGCTGTACAGAAATGCAGTGTTATAGCTTTTTTAAACTAAACTGAAATGATGGAATGTCTACAAATGAACTTTTAAAATCAAGACTTCTCCCCTAGAATCAACATAAATTAAGTAGAAACATCAATGAGTTAATTAATGAAATCCATTATGAATTTTAAATGAAAAGAAAGACCGATTGTAAAGAATGCCTAGCAGTTTTGTATATTTTTCCAGCCTTAATTTCCATTAGGAGCTTAGAGATTCGATCAAATTGAATTAGCTGATTACTTATCTTCAAAGACGACGAAAAGCTAAATTTTTAATCCGAAAATTTAACTTTTAATCGAAAACTTAAACTTTGCTAAGCAAAGGTTAAACTCTTTAACCATATTTAAAAGGTCACTCTCTGTTCGGAATCAATAGCTGAATGTATAAGCTTTCCTTATATTTAGCTTAAAACATTCAAGCCTAGCCTGCAAACGATAGGTTGTACGTATCAAGTATTTCTAATACTAGTAAGACATTCATGATAAGTTCATCTCCCGCAAAATCTTTATATCCTGATATAACCTGTTTTCTCGTAAATCCAAAATATTCAGTACACAGAAAACTCTTAATTCAAACATGTCCAACCTCATCAATGAATTTCTTGTATCCGAAAACCTAAAGAAAACTGTTCATCCGTAAAACTATATCCAATGTTCATTAGAAATGATTTAGCCATGTATTCCTTATGTGAAAAAAACCGCCACGAAGTAATTACCCCTTTCCATCAGCCAGGGAGCCTGGACCAATTTCGCTGAATTTTTAAAGGATTTTAAAATAGATCATTATAAACCTCTTAAAGTGCGTATCGACTGACGAACAGAAAGATGTGAGTACAACATGTTACAAACATAAAATAGCAGAACATAGATATGAGTAATGTCCCAGCTTCTATGACTTAAAATATAACTTCTGGTTTCAACATAGCATATATCCATAGTTGCATGAAATTCCAAACTTTACGTTAGAATAAATGCCGCATCCATTAAATTTTTACATAAGACTGACGTTGAGCTCTTCCTTCAACTTCATTGATCTAAATAACGATAGTATATATTTTTCATGCAGCCTTCGTTTGTAATAAAAAAGTAATTGGATTTTTTGCACGGTACATACATTCATTGAGACTGCATTCTACACTGAAAAACAATAACTACTTGAAAAAACCAGCATTTTCTGCAAGTAATTAGTAAACAGCTCTAAAATTCCAAAAAGATTTCACAAGCTAGGCCTTTTTACTTGTTTTAATTTGACAGATAATGGAAGTAATTTATACTCTCTGGTAATTTTAATAAATTAGGGTTTTGAAAATATGAAAACCTGGAACCGTTACATAAACGAAGTTCCGCAGTATGCAAAATGAATACCTTCCCGGTTCCAATTATTCAGATTACTACTTGGATTTTTGTATTTCCACTCTCGTTATTTTAATCCTAAAAACATTACGAATGGCATATTTTTCTTATGTCGGGGTGGGGGTGTAGCAGTATTTTATGAAACTAAACAGTCGCGTCAAAAGCATGTGTAGGTTTAATCTGCATACGCTACGGTATGCTTGTGCTGTAATCCTTATTACGGTTGAGTACATCACATGAATTATTCATAAAAGAAATGAAGACACAAGAGAGCTGTAGGGAAAAAAATGTTATATGCACATTTTTTAGTTTATTCTTTTGGTTTTCACATATGCTCAAGGTTTCACCAGTTTTCCAGTGATTCTATTTCCCACTATTGTGTTTTTCTAACAAAGAGCGCCGAACAGTTTGGGAAAGAGAAAGTAAAAAGTTGTATTATTTTCTTTTTGCCAAGAAAGCAATGTCGTAATGTCACTCAACACTTTCGTTTCATTACTAAGGGAAAAACATGTCAACCGAGAAAACTTGGATAAACTTGTTTGACATCTTTTTCTTCGTTTTTGTCTTTGATGGTTTCGCTTGGACCGTATAAATCACATGTAGTAAAAGTTATCATTATTATTCAACAAGTTTGTCAGTCTTGTTTTAGTTTCAAGTAAGAAAAATAAAGCCATTGGTGTTGGATGTAATGTACTATTTTTTTTTCTCTTTGTTTCCAACCTGATTTGAATGGAATGTCATGTAAAAGTCTATATTCTATGGAGTATACCATGAGTTCATTTCTCCATCCCTGCAAAAGAATGATGAAATTGCTTGTTTTCGGTTATATTATTATCCGTGAGCGTTTTATCGAGGTAGTAGAAATTCTAAGACGGAAAAGTGTTGGAAAAGCACCAAACAATAAGTATTTAAGTATGTTGTTATTTGGTTCCACCTTACGTTTTTTTGTATTCAGATATTGTCATTTCATTAGCTTCTTTTTGCTCATGTAATATCAGAGCCTACTTTTCCTAGTTTTCCTCAACCTCCACTTTAGCTTGGAGTCTTACCTAAGGGATTTTTTCACGTTAAACCATCAAATTCGATGTAGCGTAATGTCTACGTACTTATAATTTTATGTGCATTGTAAACATTAGACAGAGTTTTAATGGTTCCAAAAGCTCTACGGGGGAAATCAATATTTCATGTTTTCATCCATCCATCGTTTATTGCATCAGGGCACATTTTGTTATCAGTGTCATAATATAACTTTTGACGAGTCTTTACGACAGGTCGTACTGGTTGAGACTGCTGGCAGTCTGTTTGCGACAATATGGTATTATCGTAATAATCATGTACAGCATATTGCATCGTTTAACCGGAACTGGGATGAATTTTTTGAGTTTTTATAGCTTTACTCTGGACGACGCCCAAGGAAACCGGGTCTTTGCGAAGCTTTGCTACACAAACTCTTTTGTATTTTTTCTCTACTCTGCCTGAATTGTGTTTCCGTAGGTTCCCTTAGAGAGGAAGCACAAGAGGTTTCGTTTATAGTTTTCTGCCATTCTAAAAGCGCACATTATTTTACGGCTCGGTTTCTATTAATTTACGAAGCAGTCTGCACTGGCTTAAAGCAAGTTCCTTGTTTAATAGTTTTAAAATCCTCTTTGAACTTTGACACTATACTGTCTTTAGAAAGGAATGTTTCCTTGTACGTCGTCCCTTTACTTTGGTGAATAATTCCTTAAATTTTTGCTTATAGCGTTTTAAAACGCGGGAAACGGTAACCCTTTAGTGTTTAGCAGTACTCATTTCACTTTATGGAGTTCTGTTCTCACATGACATAATTTAGGAGGAACCTTTTACGCAAGAGTTAATAAAATTATGGAATTTTACGAGCACAGCCCATTGTTTTAAGTACCTAATGAGTAGTTTAGTAATTTTGCATATACCACAGGACGATTCAGACAATTTGGTATTCATAATTTAATTTTAACGACTTAAACCCTCGTTCCAAATATAAAAGAAATGTTAGTTCTGTAATTTTAAGCTCATAAAATTCTTTGTGCTAAACTACTTATTCTCCTTAGTTTGAGCAGCAATTACCATCGTGTTGAAGTGCTTGAAACCATCATATGGCATTATTAATATTTAGGCACTACCCTTCAAATCGTAAAAATTGAGACCCAAGCACTATTTATATGAAAAAATACATTGTTATTTGCTGCGTCGCGGCGAAGACGAATTTCTTAATTAAGATGGCAAAAGCGATATTTACCACAGACCATACTTGCTCCATGATTTTTACCTAAGAGATTATTTTTACAAAATATTTTACCATTATCTAAAATCCAAGTTTGGTTATGTGCACGCACATCTTATGGGGCGCGACATCCTCTGTTTAAACTTCTGCATTAGGTGTATTCTTTGAGTGTTATGAACCCCCCGGCAAGGTTAAAAAAACTTGTCTATTTGGTTCGTTTTAACATGCTACTCTGGAAGCGTGGCAAGTTTTTTCTAAAGGATGAAAGTTGGAGATCCTTACTGCATCTTGTGGAAGAGTACCTATCACTTGCACATGACTGTTGGACATTTGACACGTCCAAAAATGTTGAAATGCCAATGTTTTTTTAAATTGAAACGTATCATGACAATTCTACGATTCTTAGATATCCATAATATCAATTTTGGAAAAACTTTAGTATTCGGGCCAACGATTTAGACAACGTGTGAGGTATCATTCGATTNAACGATTTAGACAACGTGTGAGGTATCATTCGATTTCCCTTGACCTCAGTAGTTGAATGGTACCACTCTCGTGTCCCGAAAATGAGTCTTTCAGGAGTTATCGAAGGTCAAAGTTTTATTTAAAATACATTGGAAACATGAAAATCTTGGTATTTTATAAAATTTCAACCTAACCTAAATACAAACTTTGACCTTTGATAACTCCTGAACGACTCATTTTCGGAACACAAGAGTGGTACCATTCAACTCCTAAGGTCAAGGGAAATCGAATGATACCACGTACGTTTTCTTAATCGTTGGCCCGAATACTTAAGTACAGCCTCAATTTTTCACGAAATCTTGAACCATGACATGTTGGCATTTTTAAAGATTAACCTAAATACAAACTTTGACCTTTGATAACTCCTGAACAACTCAATTTAGGAACACGATAGTGGTACCATTCAACTCCTAAGGTCAAGGGGAATCGAATGATTACACGTACGTTTTCTTAATCGTTGGCCCGAATACTAAAGTACAGCCTCAATTTTTCACGAAATCTTGAACCATGACATGTTGGCATTTTTAAAGAAAAATTCGTTGCCGATTCGTATATATTCCTATACCAAACCGTTATATTTTATCACACATGTGAAAGCCAATAATAGAGAGACAAAATTAATCGATGCCGTAAAATGAAATAACCCGTGGTACTTTACATTACAATTCCAATAAACACAATAATTAAAATTGGTAGAGTCAGAAGTGTACACGCTACAATGAAGTTTGAGTACGCATATCACGAGGCACAAAAAATAATAGGCTGAGCTCAGAAGCATAAAAATTATTAGTGCATATTAGTAAAAATAATTTTAAAAAATTCCTGCATACGTTCCAAACACTTCAAGGTTTTGCTCTTAACATTTTGCTTTAAACATTAGCCAGAGATCAGTCTCAGTCCTTCTTTGTGCATAAATAATTTGTTAATTGCAATTTCGACAAATATCTGGAATCCCCAATCTTAAATATGTCACGTAAATGTCGGCACAACTGAACACTTTGACACAAAAGACATGTCATGACATTGTACAACTTTAAGTGTACAATTACATTTCTGTTATTACTCCTTTTTTACCTAGAGTATGACTCAACTTTATGAGCTGTCATCACGTCAGAATTCATATTTTTCATTTTAGTTCCTGCTCCTTCAATTTTTTGCGAAAGTAAAACGCTGCAGCTGGTACCGTTTTCATCTTTTCATCGCAAATGAATAAAAATACATTTATTGGTTTCTCTTTGATTGTCCTTTTATGTTTTGGTTTACAAAAAGTTTTGAGTAAACCTCAACAATTTTATGTAGGACTAGTGAGAAACCGTCGTTTCATTGTTTGCGGGGGCAAAATGAAGTGATAAAAGTGTAATACCTGCTAAATGTAATGGCAGCAAACAAATATTTTGTTTACTGATGACCACTACTACATAGTCT